>LNAC01000626.1:101522-200822 GCA_002007465.1 Ailurus styani
AAAAAAAAAAACTGAAACAAAACTGCTTGCTGCCATAGAGATGCTCAACAGTGGCCCTCTCTCATCTCGACAGATTATCTCTCCTTTAACTCTCCTTGCAGGTGTTTTTGCTGTTTTTTACCTATTAGCCCTAGTAATTTTCAGAAGGTTCACTTAAGACTCTATCTTTTGGCCCTTGTTGCAGGTTTGCTTTCTCATTTAGGAGAGGACCTACTCAAAGTTCCTCAGGTATATTCAACAAATTAATGGAGAAATCTCATTAGCATTGAACCAGGCTTTTTCAGGGCTCAAATATCATTAAGTTTTGAATGATGGTCAAGACTCTCACAATATTCCCTGATAATTTGTTGACCTCACTGATGACATTATTTTCTCCCGCTCATTTCAACAAGAATACAGTAATCACAGTGTTGCAGACAGATCTTAGGGTGACCCCTATGCACCCATCTCCTGGTGTTCACATGTTCGTGCAATCTAACTCTCTTGAATGTAGATGAGAGCTCTGATTTGTTTCCAACCAATGGAATACAGCAAAGGTGATAAAGTATACTTAATCACATGTATGTGATTATACAACGTGTGACATCATCTTGCCTGAATCAATCTCTCTCCCTCTCTCTCCCTCTCCCTCTCTCCATTCTTGGATTTGAAGAAGCAAAGTTTCATGAGACTTAAAACTGCAAACAAATTAATTCTGACAACAATGCAAGAAAGTATCAAAGCAGATCCTTCCCCAGTCAAGCCCTTGATGGGAATCCAGCCCTGGATGATACACTCCTTATAGCTTTATGAAAATCTAGGCAAAGGATCCAGCCAAGTCATGCCCAGATTCCAACCCATCATAACAGAGGAAATATATGTATATTGTTTTAAGCCACTGAGTTTGTTGTAATTCGTTTTGCAGCAAAGAACTAATATACACAGCATCTTCACTTTCAGCCAAAAAGGTGATATTTTTCGGTTTTATTTTCCCCAAACTTTTCACCAACCCAATTCTAATAATGTCTGTGCTATTTTAGCACTGGAGACCATACGAATTTTTGGTTACAGTGGTAGAACTATTCCTTTTATTTATCCAAGATTGCAGGAATGTAGGGCGCCTGGGTGGCTCAGTGGGTTAAAGCCTCTGCTTTCGGCCCAGGTCATGATCTCAGGGTCCTGGGATCGAGGCCCGCATCGGGCTCTCTGCTTGGCAGGGAGCCTGCTTCCCCCTCTCTCTCTCTGCCTGCCTCTCTGCCTCCTTGTGATCTCTCTCCCGCTGTGAAATAAATAAATAAAATCTTTAAAAAAAAAAAAAAAGATTGCAGGAATGTAGAAGTTACTGAAAAGTAGATATAACACTAAAATCATTATTTAATTTAATCTTAAGTGACTGATTGATGAACCATCAAAATCCCTATGATTTTCCTGTACTAAATTATAACTTATGCAATTTTAAATGTATTTATTCTATTTTTATTAAAATTAAACAGATATTATGCATAGCTACATTCTAAATAAAAGTATTCTAATAGTTGGGGAACTCATGCAGAATATTTACAAATACTACTGATTTAACATTATTAAATTACATAAAACAAGTAACATCAATAACTCAGTATTGTCTCTAAAATAGGGAAATTAATGGAATAGGCTCTTCATATAACTGAATAAGTAAAATCCCCCCAAAAGTCGATCCTAATTAGGAATTTGCTGCTCTTTGTAATAGATAAAATAATATTAGATGAAACACTATTTTTATATGGAATTAAAAAAATATTTCATATAAAGACAGCTATCATTTATTTTAAGCACATATTTTTATAAAACCCATAAATAAATAGAAATAAAAAAAGATCTAACTGGTTACCGAAGGTAGTGAGAAAGCTGGCCAAAAGATCTACATTTAAAGGTCAAGAAAGCAAAAATGCACAATTATATTTCACACGAAATTCCAAGAAACAATATGTTGGTAAGAATTTCAAGAATAAAGACAGGAGTGAGAAGCTGAAACAGAAAAAAAACTGACAACATAAAGCACCCATCAAACAGAAGTCAGTCACATAATTTTCATTTATTCAGTTGTAACACAGGTGCTCTTTGAGCGGGCAGGTAAGCAATAGTTTCTATCTAGAGATTAGAGTCAGAAAAAGTATCCTGAAAATAGTAGTGAAAGGTGAAGAAGGAAATTTAATGATCCTCAGGGTAATTTTATACTAGGCTATAAGGCATGAGTCACCTGTCTAATTATCCCAATGACTTCTAAAAAGAAAAGACCTGTGGTAACAACAGTAACTAAGAGAACAATGCTAGATACTTGGTAGACTAAAATTTGATGCTTATCCATAGCTGAGTCTGCGAGGAAATATAATTTTCTACTGATTTTTTGTTTGATTTTTCTCATTATACCCTGTTGAAAATGCAAGTCCAGCTAACTAATATAAATTCTTTCTGGGGCAGAATTTATATTTATAGAAAAAATAAATACTAGAACAAACATAAATAAGAGGCATATGGGAAAACACTAGGTTTGAGGTTTCACATGATATACAATATCATATAATACAAAACTACAATAACTGATTGAGCTTTGCTTGAACAGCTCAGATGAACTATGTAAGGAGGACATATTATCAGATTGGGAAAGATGTGTTTTAATAACACTGATGATAATCTCCTCTGTAATATGAACTGGTATTTTTTTATTTATTTAAATTCAAGTTAGTTAACATACAGTGTGTTATTAATTTCAGGTAGAGTTTAGTGATTCGTCAGTTGTATATAACACCCAGTGCTCAGTATATCAAGTGCCCTCTTTAATGCCCTTCACCCATTTACTTCATCCCACCACCCACGTCCCTTCCATCCACCCTCAGTTTGTTCTCTGTGGTTAAAAATCTCTTATGGTTTGCCTCTCTCGTGTTTAAAAAGGGACATGTTTTACTCATCCTTAACAAGACTTACTGTTTATTTTTAAACACTTTATTGTTTAGGAATGTTTTACATATAATAAAATGCACGTATCTTAAATGTTCAGTTCAATATAATTTGAAATTCTTATAGTGTTTTAACCACCCCCAAAACAAGTTACAGAGAAACAGCGTCACCACAAAGAGTCTCTTTTTGACAGTTTCCAATCAATTCTATTCACCTACCCAAAGACCACCACCACACCATAGGCTGGTAATTATAAATAACCACTGGAATCATACAGTATCCATTCTCTTTGTGTTGAGTTCTTTTGATCTGCATATTGATTTTTAAATTAATTTGTCTTTGGTTCAGTTTTCTTTTTCATTTCTATATTGTATTTAAATGTAGACATTTATCTGTATTTTTTCATCTAAATTTAAGAACATTCATGAATGAGTTTCCATGTGTATGTCTGTGCACACGGATGTATGTGTACATGTATTTTCATTTATCTTGAATAAGTGGCAGGATATTGAATTACTGGGCCATTAAAATAGGTGTATATTCAACTTTCTAGGAAACCGTTAAGAAATTCTCCAAGGTGATTGTACTATTTTTACTATCCACCAACAATGAATGAATATATCCTATGTTTCCCGTACCCAAAAACATTTGACATTATTAGTCTTTTTCTATTTTAGCCCTTCCAATCTGTATATTAAAAGATTGTTGGGGCACCTGGGTGGCTCAGTGGGTTAAAGCCTCTGCCTTCAGCTCAGGTCATGATCTCAGGGTCCTGGGATCGAGGCCCGCATCGGGCTCCCTGCTCAGCAGGGAGCCTGCTTCCTCCTCTCTCTCTGCCTGCCTCTCTGCCCGTTTGTAATCTCTGTCAAATAAATAAATAAAATCTTTAAAAAAATAAAAATAATAAAAATAAAAGATTGTTTTTTTAAAATTTATTTTTAAAGGTTTTACTTAAATTCTAGTTAGTTAATGTAGAGTGTCATACTAGTTTCAGGAGTAGAATTTAGTGATTCATCAGGTACATATAACACCCAGTGCTCATCACAAGTGCCTTAGTACTGATCACCCATTTAGTCCATCCCCTGTTCCCTCCCTCTATCAACCCTCAGTTTGTTCTCTATTGTTAAGGTTTCTTTTGGTTTTGCCTCCTTCTCACTCTCTCTCTTTTTTTTTCTTTCCTTTACCCTATGTTCATCTCTTTTGTTTCTTAAATTTAATTATATTTTTTTGAGTACATACGCTTTTGCTTTGTTTTCATATTTGAATGGCATCTTATTTGGACACAGAATTCTACTTTTTCTTCCTTTTAACCATGAGTCTAGTATCTCCAAGAGAATGCTTTTAGTCCATGTTTACCACAGCAAACAGAGTTGTACACCATGAGCAAGCATGGGGACTTTCTGTAAGAAATATAAGGAAGACTAGGATGACTTTCCAAGTCTTAACCAGAAGAGAAATTTGATATTATTATCTTTTTTTATACTTGATGGCACTTCAGTGTTTATGCTATTAATAACTCAAGAGAAAAATTAACAAGTTTCTATTGTTATAGATGCTTCCATCACTGAATTGCTAATACTTAACACAGGATATATTTATTTTTCATCTCAACAGAAAGAGCTCCTGACTTTTTCTTATAAAGAAAATTTACAGAAACTGAAATTATTCAAAGCTTCTTCAGGGTAAGGAGGAATATGGTCACTCTCTGCTACTTGGGAAGAAATCAAGATAGAATTTCTTTTCTTGAAGCAAAAGAAAAAATTATATCATACCCATAAAGAACTTTGACTAACTCTAATAAAATACTTTTATTTCTAACATTTTCAGTGAAATTCTATGCAATGATGAGTTTCCCTCTAAGAAGTTGCTCCTAAAACACCTATCTCAATAAACTAGTGCAGCCCCACAGATTTTTTTGAAAAAGTGCCTTACGTTATTTCAGAGGGACAAAACAAATTGAATTTTATTCCAGAACTTAATCATTTTTACTTCATTTTTCTTTAAGTTTCAAGTTTTTATTTAAATTCTAGTTAATATATACTGCAATATTAGTTTCAGAAGTAGAATTTGGTGATTTATCACTTATATATAACACCAAGTGCTCATCACACCAAGTGCCCTTCAATATTTTAATGACACTTTGCTAAATCATTTACTTATCACTTAATTAATTCAATCAATTATTTCTCATAGCCTTCTAGAACAAAACATTCCAGACCTCCTAACTTCTCATTTCAATAACTCATCCTGAAGCTCTTATAGGAAAGATAATGAAATGCAGGATTGTGCTTTATCCACTGTTTCATTATATATAGCCACTAGGAAATATATTCTTTTCCAATAAAATCATTATTCATAGCATCAATAAAGAATTCCACTTGAGCAACAAAGATGGACATTGTACAAAATAGCAGTCGTATAAGAGCAGCAGCCTCCTGTATTGTTTGAGTCCCATTCCTGTGCCAAAAAGTGCAAAATCACTTATCTTGACTCTCAGAGATTTTCTAAAACACATTTGTAGCCATACCTCTTACTGCTCACTGATATAAACAAAACAAAACAAAAACCAATTAACCAACCAAACGAAAAACCTTTTTGAACACTGAAATTTAGGTTGTTAAAAGACCAAATCTGGGGAGACTCTGAAAAATGCTAAATTGCTAAAGTATAGTATAAATTGCTAAAATGCTAAAGTATTAAGATAGAATTTCTCTGCTAGTATGCTCTACAAGTCTTCCCTTCACAGGCCCTCAAGTCAGATTATGTTGTTGAGAAAATGTGAGAAAAATGTGTAACTTAGGACTATCACTGCTTCTAAATGACTGTTTTTCTTTGTCTGACTATAACTCTTATAAACTTGCAAAGAATATAGGTTTATGATAGCCTACTCTACCCCCAGCAGGGAAAATATTCCTCTTAGCCCAGTATATTTCTGACTGGGCTAAAAGGAATATTTTTAACTTCTTTTCAGTTGTCTCATGTACTACATAATCTTAACAATTTAGGTAACCAGAGATTTGGATTATTCCTCTTAAAGAACTAGCCATGCATTTTATTCATGTCCTTAAATACATTAATTTTTGTTTTATTTTTCCAGTTGTATTTTTCTTTGAAATTCACCAAGCATATTCTAAAAATAATGTCTCATGCCATTTTGTCTTCATCCCCTTTATTAAAGTTACTTTTGACTATTCCATAATATGGAAATAAATGTCCTTTAAAAACAAGTGATTGCATATTATTAAATAGATTAACATTTTTCCCGATTTTATAGAACTATTTTATTGATAAATCCATGCTTTCTGAAATCTATACTTATTTTTTTAAGATTTTATTTATTTATTTATGTCAGAGAGGGAGAGAGAGAGAGAGAGAGAGCATGCAAGTGGGAGAAGGAGCAGAGGGGGAGGGAGAAGAATGGAGAAAAACTCTCAAGTAGACCCTGCTGAGCATGGAGCCTGACTTGGGGCTTGATCTCACGACCCTGAGATCATGACCTGAACCAAAACCAAGAGTCAGAGGCTTAACTAACTGAGCCACCAAGGTGCCCCTAAAATCTATACTTATTTTTAAACATATTTGAAAGCTCAGAAAGATCATTTTCTTCCCCCAACCCATCCATATTTATAAAATAAGGTAGTTGTTCCAGTTTCAATCTCCCTAATCCCCAAACTAAAATCTATGCTAGTTGTAAAATTTGTACATTATTACTTGAATGCAGTTCCCTATTACCATATTAATTACACCCATCTGGCCTCAGCAGCTGCAAGTTCTGGTTGGTTATAGTTGTGGGGAAAATTATGAGAAGGGTCAGTATAATAAAGTATATACCCTGATGTTCCAGTTGATCCTGATAGCATCTTTCTCCTGTCATCCATTCTAGATTTCCCTCACACTTAACTATTACTTCTACTGCCTTTTGTTTTTGTTTTTGTTTTCCTTAGTGGGGTAAACAAAATCTTCATTGCTGAGTAGTCTAAGCCCATTATTACCATTACCTGATTAGGTCATAGTTGCCCCACTTGCCAATTTACAGTTAATACTGGAAATGGGAGAACAATAAGATGCCCACTGGATTAAGTGAGGGCTAAATGTATTTTTTCCCCTCCTCATTTTATAGGAAAAGCCCTTCTTCCCATGATGATCAGGGGACAATTTGTTGTTTTCTCTGGAGAGCCCTGACTAATACTGATGTCAATAGCTGTCTAAAAGTTTTGAAGCATTTTGGAAGCTATAGAGTTAATGAGTTTGAATTCAGAGACAAGCCAGAATGAGAAATCCTCAAACAACACAGGATTATGGAATGAGCTGCTGAAACAATCAGTAACAAATTTCCAAAGTGAGCCCTGAGAAAATCAATGATTTGTCAGGACAGGAGCCAAAAATGGAGAGCAAGAGCAGACTCTGCAGATGACTGCTACATGGGAATTATGTTCCTTCTCACGAACAGTCAAATGAATTTAAAATGAAATGTTATCTGACTGGGGAAAAATGGTAACTGTCAAGATTGTTCTTATGAATACTATTATATATTGACAAATTTTGTTAAATTAGAACAAAAATTAATATTGGATATAATTCTAAATATATTCACAATTACTATTCACTCTGATAAGGATTGTGATTTTGATAAAATACATGTTTTCATATGGAAAGAATTAAAATTAAGTAGTAGAAATACACAGTGAAATTCAGGTAATCTTAAAACTAGGATGGTTGAGTTCTTTTTTATTGAAAGTTTAAAAGAAGATTAAGGTAAATATAGAATATTATTTTATAGAATAATTTTAGACAAAGCTTCTACAAGTCATATAGCTTAACTTAACATCCTACATGATCTTAGAAGGCTATCAAGCTCAGCTGAGTTTCTTTGTTACTCTGGAAGCTGGATCAGTATTTTCTCCCCCATGCCTGAAACAGCTTTTTAATAAAAGAGAAGGAACAAGATACACTTTTCTATAGAGTTAATGAAGGTAAGTATTTGAGCCTCTGAAATCAGATTTATATTTTGCAATTAACACTCTTCAGCTCTTATTAAACTTCATTCTAGAATTTATTACTACTAGTACAAGAGAACTATCCACATACCATTTTACAGAACACCATTTCATTATTATTATTACTAATTTACTGGTGTTTTAGATGTAGAGAACAGTCTGGTTACTGTGAACATCTGGAGTATGCTGTCTGTTCACAGCCATTTGGAGATTTCTCTCACAGTGCGTGTGGGGTATGCT
This sequence comes from Ailurus styani, assembly GCA_002007465.1. Classification (NCBI taxonomy): domain Eukaryota; kingdom Metazoa; phylum Chordata; class Mammalia; order Carnivora; family Ailuridae; genus Ailurus; species Ailurus styani. The sequence goes on from LNAC01000626.1 coordinate 109,676, forward strand.
CCTCCCTGTATCTGAGTTATTACCTTTCTAGAGCAGTTTTTTTTTTCTCTACAGTTCATATTTTCTTTTTTCTTTTTTTGGCTACTGCCACATTAACCTTATTTTTTAATGTTAAAGGGAAAGAGTACTAAATTGAAAAGAAAAAAAAAGTCAGATATTTTCCATGATCTTCTCTCTTACATGAAGAAAATGGTGAAAATTATCTGGCAATTATCTGACAACAACTAGATGATGAAATGTTTAGGAAGAACCAGCAGAGTATTTGAACTATGGATATCCCTTTGCAAACATCAGCTCGTTTCTCTTTTCCTGTTATGCCTTGATATGGGAGAAATAAATAACCCAAGGAACATAAATTGTAAATTTTTGGAGGAGACACAGTGTCAGGAGCCATACTACTTATCTGAAAGATGGTGGTAGAAGCGATGACCCTAAGCTGAAACTCACAGTGGAGAAAGGGTGCCAAGAATAAATTCTAATGCACGGTGATGATTAGGTTTACCCCTACTTTCATCAATGATATAATGAACAAAAGGAGTTAAAACATTTCATATTATCTTTAAAGGGAAGGCAAGTGTAATAAAATTGGCAGGTAATTCATTTCATAGTCATACACACATATATATGTTGAAGCCTGAGAAGAGTCATTTTCACCTGATTTCTGATAGCACCACTTTTGCTAAATTAAACATGGTCACAATAAACAAGGCAGACACTTAGGAAGTTTTATGACAACAGCCATCTCCACGTGAATTTTAACAGTCATACCGTTGTAATTCCTCCACAAGATATTTAAAATAAAAATGTTGACAGAATTTTAAAGTTATTCTTATTTTTATTATATTTATTATTTTAAGGTGGCAGTGACATAGGAAACATCTTTATTAGCCATCTAATACATTGTGTGGCAAAAACTATGTAAGTGAAATATGAAAATTATCCTAAGAGGTTTATAAACTAATCAATTCAGTGCCTGAATCTTAAGAGAAAAGTGCTTAAGTAGAATTTAATTACCAAAAATAAGTAAGTAATTTTGGTAATTACCAAAAATAATTTTACCAAAAATAATATAATTATATATGATGTATAATTATATATGTATATGTATGTATATATGTATAATTATATATGTATAATTATATATGATGTAACTACTACTGTATTGTAGCATTGCTTAAAATATGTGAAGTCCTCAGATTATTTACTAGTATTATCATCACTGATTTAAAACAACTGTTAAATTGTTAAGCATAAGCATATGTCTATATCTAAACTCCATCTATATCTGTATCTATATAAAGTACTGCAGTTAGAAATACAGGTTAACAATAATGCCTTACTTATGTGGTACAAAAGAGGTGGGTAGAGATTCAAAAGGGAAATCAATTATTATACAATTCATAAAACTAGCAAAAATTTAGGAATTTGTTAAAAGATAAATTTGAAAGAAAGGAAACAGAAAGAACCCAATAGGCTAGTGGAATATTTTCAGAGAGAGAGAGATTACAAGTAGGCAGACAGGCAGGCAGAGAGACAGGGAGAGGCTGAGCAGAGAGCCCGATGCGGGCCTGGATCCCAGGACGCTGAGATCATGACCTGAGCCAAAAGCAGAGGCTTTAACCCACTGAGCCACCCAGGCACCCTGAAATTGGTTAGTTTAATGGACATTTTGTGCCTGTCAAATGGACAGCATTCTTCTTCTGGTAGTCTAAATTTTCTTTTATGGCACTATCACACCCTCATTTCTTCCTTATCTATAAAGTATTTCATATTTTCCTTGACATAGGTGCAATAGTGTATATTAATGCTAAACATCTCTTTACCAAATGAAATTATGATCCAATATCATTTGTGACTTAAGAGTTTTTAATGAGATCAACTCTACCGCACAGCAGCAAAAGTTAAGTAAACCTTTCTTGACCAATAACAGACATTCAGAGATTTATAAGTTTCTGCCACTTTTATTGGTTAAGGCATAATTGCTTAACCCAAGTCAGATAAGAGACTTAATAAAAGAATTTGGTTGGAATCACTGAGACAGAAAATCTTTATTTCCTTCACAAAAGTTAGCTGTAAAAGTAATATGTATTCGGAGTTGCTGAGGGCTATTGGGTAGAGAGGCACACATGACAATGAATCCACTCTGAGGAATTATGAAGCAGGAGATGCAGAGAGAGATTCAAGTGATAGTGTGATTTGAACCTCTGCTTTAACGCAAACGAAAATGTCAAACTGAACATGAAATTTTAAGTTTTCAAAGGCTGCAATATCCCATTATTGCTTAAGCCAGTTTGGTTTTCCATCAAAAGGAAGAATCATGAGTAATGAAATAATGAAATAATTACCGATGAAATAAAATATATATCTTTTCATCCATTACAATAACATTAACTCTATTAATCTACTTGGTCATAAATATCTTAAAATATTACAAAGCACAAGGAAATCAAATGTTGGTATTTAGTGGAAGGTATTTCTACATTGTATAGCAACCACACAAAATTAAAACAAAGTAAAACAACATATCAGTAATTTAAGAGAAAATTATTTGATCAATAATTTCCCTTTAAAAATTATAAATATTTCATTTGTTTATATTGGTGTCTATCAAAAATAAAAGTTTATAATTACTATTTTAAGTTCCAGTATCACGGGTAGTTCATTTTCTTATCGATATAACTATATTCATGTAAAAGTAGTATTATCTTGTGTTTTGGCAATCCAAATCAGAAACACTGAAAAGGAAGTTACATCTCAATGTATTTATTCTACTTCATTTGGAAACTTGTGGATAAATAATTAAAAGTACAAAGTGCATTCTAAGATGATGTAAGAACAACAATTAAGGAAAAATGTCATTTATGCTATGATAAATTTAACAACTATTGACTGCATAAAGCCTAACTTTTAAAACTTGCATGAACATGTTTTAAATTTGCTTTATTATATTTTCAACTTACACTGTGAACCCAATCAAACTGTAATTTAGAAAACCAATTTACTTGTAGGTTTAGCTCTGAATCAGGTGCTGTATGTACTTGGTTCCTACCCGCCAATCTGCAAGGAGATGACATAAAATGACTTCAAGGTATAAATCTTTGTTAGTATCTAAGCATAAATTAGTTACCTCCTAAAAATATCTGATATAATTTTCTCTTGGCAAATGCAAGACTTTACCCTTCAGAGTCTGATTAACATCTTGTAATTCAGGCTGGACTAATGTTAATGTATACCAAACTGAGATTAACCATTTTCTAATTAACAGTTTTTCATTATTTACTTAAACTAACTAGAGCCACTAAGATTTATCTGTTCCTAATTTTCTTTTATGATTTATATAAGATATATGGTTATTTTGTTATTTTAATACAGCTTGGCAGATTTAGAGCTCCAGTTCCTTCTGAGTTTCATAATGCAGGGTTCTCAAATGTTTCTTTGTGTCTCCCCATCTTCAAGCAAAATGTCTGACAAGAGATCAGTACATGTGTTTAATGAATGAATGCCTACTAAATCATATACCTCATGATTCTTTATTATACATTATTTCTGTGTGTTTGTTAGAAATTATTAAGGAACTTATAACAAAAATGTCATCGGCCAGACGAGTTGGTTTTTGATGAATGACAAACAGATCAATATTCCTGTGTGTGTATGGTGTTATTCACATTTATTTTATTGAAAGCTGTTTTCCATTTATATGAAAGTACAAATACCTATAGAGGGACGAGCACGCTAAAATCGTTAACAATGATGGCAACTATATCACTTCACTGAGAAATAGATAGATGAGAATTACAATTAAACAAAGGCTACATGCCAACAAAAAAATAATGAAGCAAAAGTCATAGGAGAAGTCCTAAGTTGTTGTTGTTATTTTCAGAAACAGAATTAAAAAAAAAACACAAGAAAGTGATTTCCTTTAAATTAAGAGCTTGATGTATGTTAAGGATGTTTAAACCTGTCATATTACCAAGGTAAAGCTAAAATCTGTAGTACTACTGAAATTTTCTATCGTTTTAAATTATTTAGGCTACTGAAATGAAAAAAGAATGCTAGACTACTAGACTAGACTAGTATTTACAATAACCAGCTATGATTCTAGCATTGTGCATCACTAGATATATAAACCTGAGGAATACTTAAAGTTCAGAAGGACTCATTTTCCTCTTTTGTAAATTTAGAATAATATCAGGAAAACAAAAGTGATAATATTTTCCATTCAGCCAAACTTAAATATGGGGCTATAATGGCCTAATTGTCAGAGCTACCTTGTAAGGTATTCTAATAGGAATTTTTTATACCTTATGTCATTTAGTAAGAATGAATATAAGATACAAATAATTATCCTTATTATACAAACAAGTATGTTTTACAGCACACTTCACCTACTATAAGTCCATTACACAGAATTACTAATATAATACAACCAGATTTTTTGTTGAGTAAAATGGAGAGCAAAAATTACATCCATAATGTGTTTTAAGTCATCAGCTGCAACACTGTCATGCATGCTTATTTATTCATGAAGCATAATTAGTTATATTTGCCAGACTCCCAAGAGAGATCCTGAGCTTCATGAAGAAAGCATCATATCTAAGTTATTAATAGAGTCCTAAAGTACATAATAGAAATCAAGAGAGAGAAAGTATTTGAAAGGCGATATAAATGTCCACTTGGATTTTTGTTTGATTTTATTTTTATTTTCCTGGCTGGATAATGTAATTAGTTATAAAGTGCATTCAGGTCCCTCACATACAGAGGGCTGTTTTAATTCACATTATCATTAACATCATGTATTAGAAATTATGTATATATTTATATAATATATTTCCTTTGGTTTCAAATGCAACATTTACTATATAGAAAATTCTTATATGTAATTGACTCGTTACTTGAACTACTCTTGAACAAGAACCATGTTTATTAAGTTAAAATGATATTATAACATACTTAACACTTTGATGAGGTAAATTTCTTTTTACTCTTCTTTTTTGGAGTGATTCTGGCTATTTTCACTTTTTAAAATTCTTCCAGGTAAGATTATAATCATTTATAAACTTTAGAATTGTGTTTGGATTTCTGTAATTTTATAAATGCTTTTGGATTGAATTTACATTTAATAATATAATTTCCCATAGAAGAACATAGTATACTTCCATTTATTTGGGATCTCCTTTGAGTCTACATTAAAGTTTTATTATAATCACCATAGGTCTTGAACAATGTACAGTTTTAATGTGTTTTAATTTTGTATTGTTGTATTGAATGAGATTTTGCCCTCATATTCTCTAAATTTTATGAATTATAAAGCTGGATGGCTACCTAAAAATTCTTACTCTATTACTGCTAGTTTTCAAGAAACACAACTTTTAAGTATTAACAGTTTGACTTTTTATTTTTAATTATTTCTATGTCCTTAAATTTTTTATGTCTTTATAAACAGCATTAAATAGGAGATCTACTACATACTCCTAAAGTCTGAGACCATTCAATATGTCATTTTTCACATTTCTCAAAAACAAAATAGAACATCCAAAAAAACTTGTTCCTTTAACAAAAACTTAAGACGAAGTGGAAGGTCTGTGTATGGCCTTGACTCACTCCAGGCACTGACTACACAATCAGCAGTCCAAAGAACCACATTCTGGTCAATAAGAGAATACCCCTAACATGGGTGAAGCTATTTGAGGTTTGTCTTCTTGTAAACAGAACAAAAAGTTCAAACAGAATGGGAAATTATAAAGGCACTTAGAGGCCTGAGAGAGGAAAAGGTACTCTGTGAACCAAAACCTACACTTTGTAACATGTTATTATGATCCCTGTCTATTTTGTTTTCCTTCTGTGATAGTTTTTCAGGAAAATTCAGCCAAAGGTTCTAAGATGAAGCAATGGAATGGTTTCTTGTCTCCCTGTTACTTACAACTTCATTTGACTTAAAGAAGAGTTCTGCTCTTGGATCGTGAGAAACTGGGACACAGTTGGGGCAGAGGTTATCAGAATGTAAACAGCTACAGTGCATTTGTTTATCACCAAGCTGACTTGTAGCTTTATATGACTATTGATTCCTCAAAGTCTCTATCAGGTGTCTAAGGTCTGGTTTCTTTTTTCCCCTCTGTATGTATATGTATTACTAATAAGTACCCTAGGTATTGTTTGTATTCAGAATGTCTGTGAATTTAATGTGATGGGGAAAGAGGATCACAAGGAAAATAGGCAATGCTGCTTTGTCTCATCCCTCATCACTTGATAAGGAAGTAGCTTCCAGGGCAAAATCTTAGAGGGTCTGGGTCTTGTTTCATTACCTGGTTTGTGCTGCTTTTAGCTGAGACCTTCAGGACTGCACTTTTGACCAGAAAATAGGCTTACCTAAGACCATGGGGACCGTGGTACCTGTTATTCTTCAAAATCTCTTATTTTTAAAATAGCAAATCTCTTCCCACTACCACTCTGAATGAGTGCCACTGACAGGCCAAATGCAAGCAGAATATGGACTCAAATTCACACAGGGGTTTTTAAAAGTTGGAGAAAACAGGCTTCTTTGGAAACTTTGTAAGTTGTAGAGGACCTTGTTTCTAAACATTTTCTGTCAGGACATATGTAGCAGCCAGAAACCCAGGTCGACTTCCAAAGAAGTTTCCCCACTTCTGTGTGGGAGGAGGTGGGGACAGGGTGTGTTAGGGAGAGAAGGGAGAGATTCTGGCTCATTGCTCTGAATCTTGTATAAGTTAGTAGTTTCCTCTACTTGGTAGCTGATTGCTATGTGATCTTTCAGAAGTCAACTTCTATTTACTTTGCTTAAAAATAGAGAGGTTTATCTTTTATAATGACATGCCATTATTTTTTCATTCTTTTCTGTTTCATAGTTGTACTTAAGAATAGCAGTAGAGAGACAGAATCTACAACTATCTGGCTATTACATAAAGGAATTAAAAAGTGATTCCTATAGCTGAAGAGACTACTTTGAAGTCATCATGCTGTGGTGGAAGAACACAGGAGCTTTGCAACAGCATGAATTGGAATCAAACCCAGTATCTGACAAATCTGTTAAGTGCCTGATGTTTAACATTCCAAGCATCACCATTCACCGTGGTCATCACCACTACCATCATATCATCCACAATTACCTAACTACGGTAGAGACACGATGACACTGTTAGGCAGTTAGGCATGAAGGAGGAATGAAAGAGCAGATGCTAGCCACACCCTCAGAATCCCCCACGCACCCCACCTCTTCCCTCAGGGTTAACAGCCAAACATTCAGAGCCACTTCAAAGGGCTAACAGAACTGGAAAGTCCTAGCTACAGAGCTGGCTCAAAAGCCACAAGGGGACTTCTAAGAGTTGAGCATTCACACAAAAGAAGCAACTTGCCCTTAAGTACCTTTAAGGTCACAACAAAAACTCATTAGACACTCATAAATACAAAATACGTAAATAAATAAATACAGTTATAACAGAACGCATCATGGGGAAGCACATGCACTGAAGCCAAAATGTTATATAACCACTGGCTGTCAATCACAGCAAATTTACATATGCAGAAAGCAGGCTTAAAAGGAAATAGCTAGAGCCTCCTGTGCCATTGCCACTCTTAGACTGGCAGTGACCCACTTTCACCTTTGAAAGTGTAATATACTTAACTACTCAATAAACTCCATATCTCCATTCTGGTCTTGGGTCTCCAATGCTTTGGTGCATCTGCAACAAGAGCGGAGTGACCCAGTAACATAACAACTATCTGTCTTTTAAGGTGAAATCCATCACATGTATTTTAGCAATTCTGGAAAACCTTTTGACAATTTCTGAGTAATCTGTTGTTAGACTACAGAGATCTAACAGCCTGATATCCATCTTCTTCTGGTTAACCCTGCAAAACCACAGACATACCAGGCAGAAGGCGCTATGGGGAAAGATACTGTCTCAACCAGCCATTCTTTTAACATTACTGAGTTTAGAAATTTTTGTCTGTCATATCATGGCGAGGTAGAGAATACTAGTAAAGCAATCAGGGTTTATTGGCCCACTGACCACTGGTCATCTTATCTGCTCCCTAATTTTGTGTGAATTCAGAGCTCATGTTACTAATGGTTTATCTAGGGGCAGAGAAACTAGAGACCTTTTTCTGTGATACTGCTCCCTATCTCAGTAACTATCATCAGCACCAGAAACTTATTAATTTGGCTGGGCTTTATATCAACAGATTCACCCTAGCCATTTTACCTTTGAGGACAAGGACAGACAGTGGCTGAGGTAAGGGCATGGTACAGAAAAGGGTGGCACAAAGGAAAATGGTGAAAGAGCCCCTAATGAAGTCTTTTGAAGAATGAGAAGCCTAGCCTAACATGGTGGCAGCCTCATAGCACCACTCAAGTTGGTTGTCAACTCAGTCAACCCAATGAAGAAGGCAACACGAGGAAAGAAAAGTGTGAAGGACAGTTGCTGAAACACAATGCCACAAGGATAATAAAACATGTTCTATTTTTTCTCTAGACTACATGCTTCAGGAAACAGAGTAGGTCAATCTATTCATATCTGTATCCTTTACATGTGGACCCATGTGTAATCTTTATTAGGCACTCAATCAAAATTAGAAAAATGAAGACTGATTAATGAATAAATATACAAATACTGAATAAATTATTAAAAATTATAGTGGATATATAATTTGGCAGTCAGCAAGAAAAGTCCCTTTATGATATGACAATTTTTGGATTCTTGAGTGGGATAAGAAGAACTTTGATTTGTCTTCGATTGTTTTTTTTCTCCCCAAAAATTAAGGTCTGCTGGAGATCTACCTAGGTCAAATGATTATTTTCAGTTTGATTATTCTTATGCAGAAGGTTTTCTTGCTATGTGACTGTTAGCTGATGATTGGGTCCAAGGCTCAGGATTCTTGTCTAGTTTTTAGGCCAAGAAAAATTGAGAAGGAATATGTTTGATGTAGATGTATGTATTTTGTGGGGGGCAGATTAAAGAATCTGTAGTTCTTCTGTGTGATATAAAGAATAATCAGAAACAAAGGGGAGAACAGTTTTCCTTCATCTCTGCCTTGGCAGACTGTGGCCCCCTGGGGAAATTACTAACTTTTTTTAAGATCGAAGTTTTATTTATTTATTTATTTATTTATTTATTTATTTATTTATTTATTTATTTATTTAGAAACATAAAAAAAGCAATCCTATGTTCTTGAAATAACTAGTGTTGATATATCCTACGAATTTTCTGTATTCATAAACAAGTGCTGGCTCTAAATAGGACATGTGGATAAATGGGTTTCCTCTGTCTGTCGGCACTGGCAATAGATCAGAAGCTCAGGATTTATCAGAAACTAGATGAAAATAAACAAGACATCTATTTACTCACTAACAGGTATCTGCTCATATATTGTACATAGTTACGTGTTATTGTTTCTTGATGAGTTTATAAATGCACTATTATCTGTATAAACTCATCAAAGTTTGGTCCCCTTTTTTGTAGTAGTATACGATATGTGATGTTATGTATTTCATGAATACAGCAAATAAAAAAGCAGTTTTTAATGGGCACAAGCGTACTCCATATGGCTACACACCTGGACAGAGGGCACGAGGAACAAACAAAATACCCATCTCCTGTTCTCCCTGGAAAAGGATTGACTGAATACCTTCCCAGCTGCTGCCTGATGGTCCAGATTCTAATCATCCTACATCTATGATGAGTCTTTGTATGCCTTTAACTATTGGAAGCCAATAAGAACAAAGACAGAAGCTTGCATAGTCACAAAGATTTGAGAAACAACCAGGAGCTCAGGCCAATCTGACTGACAAGGTTCATTTCCTCCAGGAGACCAATCTGCCAAGACTGGAGGAAGGGGCTGATTTATACTGTGCAGAAACCAATATGGAGAGTCAAGAAAAATGAAAGAAAAGAGAAATATTTTTCAAACAGAACAAAAACTTCCTAGTTTCAAACTATATTTTAGAGCTATAGTAATCAAAACAGTATGGTATTGGCATAAACGCAGATCCATAGATCAATGGAACAGAATAGAAAATCCAGAATTAAATCCATGTGTACATTGTCAATTCATTTATCACAAAGTAGCCAAGACTATCAAATGGAGAAAAAAATAGTTTTTCAATAAATGGTATTAGGAACACTGGATAACCACATGCAAAAGCATGAAACTGGACACGAAATACAACATACACTATACACAAAAGTCAACTTAACGTGTATTAAAGACTTGAATGTGACACTTGAAACCTTAAAAATACTAGAAGAAAATAGAGGGGGTAAGTTCCTTGACATTGGTCTTGACAATGATTTTTAGGATTTGACACCAAAAGCAAAGGCAAGCAAGAAAAGCAAAATAAGCAAGTGTGACTATATAAAACTAAAAAGCTTCTGTACAGCCAAGGAAATCATAAACAAAATAAGAAGACAAACTATAGAAGAAAATATTTGCAAATCATACACCTAATGAGTTAATTATAAAGGAATTCATCTGCACAAACAATAAATGTTAAAACTGGGCTAAAGACCTAAATAAACATTTTTCCAAAGAAGAAACACAAATGATTAACAAGTATTTGAAAATGTGCTCAACGTCACTATCATCAAGAAAATGCAATTCAGGGACGCCAGGGTGGTTCAGTTGTTAAGCGTCTTCCTTTAACTCAGGTCATGATCCCAGGGTCCTGGGAGCTGAAGGCAGATGATTAACCAACTGAGCCACCCAGGCACCCCTACCCGTGGAATTTAGATTTTGTTCATAAACCCTCCACTGAGGCTTGCTAGGAACCTAGAAACACATAGGGGGGGAAAAATCCTATCTGTTAGAGGATGACAAGGAAAAGATCTTGGCTAGAAATCTAAGAGGTATACAAGAATTCCACTAGAAATATTACATAATCAACAGACCAGTGTAAGTTCATAACCTGCCACATGCAACAATTTTATGTTGGTGGTATAAATAAAACTGAGTTTGGGTTTTGTGTCCAATAGTTCAATCTAATGGAAATATCCAGAAGGCAGTTAGAAAAATGGATCGAGAGTTCTACTGACAGATGTACTCTGAAGTACAGGCTATAAATTCATCAATATGGTAGTCAAACTATCAATGCAGATATGTTCACACAGATAATCTGATAAAAGAAGAAGTTAATGAACTCAGCGGACACCAATACTGTTTTGATTAGAAAATTTGATCAATTAAATAATTACTTTTCTACTAAGTATATATTTTCTTCATTAGCACTTCTGAATAGCAACTTGTTGGAGCTAAAAATAGTGTCACTGGTCAGGATCATTATATTATACAACTTTAGAAGAATCTATTCACATTGTGCCATACTTTTTATTTATTTATTTTTAATTTGAATACTGGGACGCCTGGCTGGCTCAGTCAGTTAAGCATCTGACTCTTGATTATGGCTCAGGTCATGATCTCATGGTTGTGAGATGGAGCCCTGCACTGGGCTCCAAGCTGGGCTTAAGATTCTCTCTCTTCCCCTCTTTCTTAAAGAAAAAAAAATTAATAAAAATAAATTTGAGTAATAATGTTTAAAATATGTGCGAATTAGATCAAAACACAACCACATTATATGCTTTTTTTTCCATTAAAATCCTACCTACAATCCTTCCAAGAATTTGTATTTCCATGTTTATGTGAGGTCTTTGAGTTAAGAGACTATTCCATTCTTTATATCCTAACAAACAAACCAGAGTTAGCTGTAACCCAAGCAGCACACTCTATGTTTAACTAACCAATGAGACTGAATGTTCATATTAAGATTTTGCTTCTGACTGGTTTCAGCTCCTAAAAACATAGAGTCGGTAACAAAAATTTACTGGGTATAGCCTAGATGTTAGCCACATATTTTTATTTCATTTTAATTATCAGTATTCAGGAAAATAGGCACTGTTCTGTCACAAAAACAATACTTTAGTGACCTAAAACAATATAAATGAATTTCATATTTTCTGAGATTCTAATGTGAGTCAGCAGGGACATTCCTCTCTCTAGTCACTCAGTTTCCTGGGCTCCTTTCACCATTTTATGCCTGGGGATTTCGCATTCACTTGTAGCGAGAAAGAATGGTGGAAAAGGCATTAGCTGCTTTTAAGTGCCTCAAAACTGAAGTGATGCATATTACTTTTTCTCTCCATTCATTGACAGAACTAGTCACATGGCCCCATTTTAAATGGAAGGGAGGCTGCAACATGGGCAGAAGATGGAATATTTGTTGAGCACTGAATATCCGCCACAGCATAACCACTGGCTAGATTAGGCTCATAGGGATCCCCATTTCCTGTTAAACATTCCTTTTATCTGACAATATTTGCTTAATGAACAGGCATAGACTCTCACCCAGACTTAATTAATCCTGATTTTGAAATCCTGCTAGCATAGGTGTATACTAAAAAAATTATCCAACAAATGTTGACTCAATAGCAATTTTCAGTAATTTCATTGGTTATTCACCTCAGGTTTCATTTATGCATCTGCTGTGTCATTATCTGAGTTCATTATAACATTAGCTCTCAAATTTAATAGACCATTATGTAAGAGAAAAAGGTACTAATTATAGAGGTTTATTGTTGCAAAACATATTTCACCACAGGAATCATATTATATGAATGCTTTTATCTTTTGAAATGAGCCTACTATAAAATAGTTAAGTAAATATGTCAATAAAATCATAAAAATCTCCTTTCATGCTTATATATAACTTTCCTATGTCATGACTATGATAAATAATTAGTAATATTTGAGATATACTTTTAATCCAATTTGGGATAGTAAGTACTCATATGCCATCATTTTTGAGAATTTAAACTTTAGGAAAAACAAATATAATCAGATTGGTCAAAATTACTCTTCACATCAGTGATACAGATTTCAAACAGTATTTCAGTTAACCAAGCACCAAATCCAATTTAGAAAGCCTTTGATTTTAGTAGAAAATGTATTATGATTTGTGAGATTCAGAAAAAGAGCAGCAACTGCTTTGAGTGACTATGGCTAAATTTATAAATTGATAAAGTGGAAAATATGACATTTCAATTTTTGATATTATATTTTTGGCAGTCTCACAACAAACCATGAACAGTTAATTAAAGTGTATTGTAAATGCCTTTTCAACTTTAACTTCAAGGATACTGCTACAGTCATAGCTACATATGTGTGTCACATCTCTCTACAGATGGTAAATCAATAGGTGTGGAAAGACTTAAAATATTTCAATTATGAAAAAGGAAAGATATTTATAAAATGGGATTTGTCAGAAATGTACTGTTATTTCTTAATTCAAATATAAATATCTATAAAACACTAATAAGAAGGTCATTTTATTGCTAGTAAATATAAGAGGTACATTTTATTAAAAACATTACATGCCAAAAATTTACTAGCAATGTAACATAAAGTATTATTTAATCGTATAATAATATATGTGGTAAATAATATTATTCCCACTTTTTTTTCAATTGGAATATGGTACAATTTAGTTAAGGTCATACAATTATAAAAGTTATAGGCAGACTCTAGTCTCATCTCTGCCTAAAGCCCACATTTTTTTCATTAAAACATGTACAGGATCATCCAAATAAAACATCTGAAAAGAGGATTTATCATAATTGTTCGTAAAACCTGACATTATGATAGATAAAAAGAAGAGGAGCCAAATCACAGTATTGTTTAAAGGAACCATGCACATCTGGAATAATGTATAGATATTTCACTGACCCTATCCTTGAGAAGTTAACCAGTGTGTCAGAAAGAATGCTTAAAAGAGAAGTAGGTGAATGAAAGTGTACATGATCATAAAATATAAAAGAGGTGGAGAAGCAGCTTCAACAGGATGATCTTGTCAATTATATTAAATTCTGGGAAGGTTGGGAAAGAAAAAGATTTGGCCCAGGAAGTCAACGTTATCACACAATTAGGAGACTACCAATAACTTTATCAGAGTTTGATAACAAACAAATATAATCATTTTAAGTACAGAATGATTTAATATATAGAGTTTACACAAACTATGGAAGGACTGGAAGAGAAAAAGACAGTAGACTGCTCTCAGGAAATATCAAAGTGTAAATATCTCAAGTCTCTGCAGCCAGTGAATCCAGCTCTCTATAACATCTAAATGAATGATTCTCCTGAAAACCTCCAGAACCAAAGAAAAGTTGCTGCTGATGTTCTGAGCTGTCTGCTCCTGGTGAATGTGATTTCAACTGCTGGACTACAAGTGGTTCTTGGTAGGAGTCCAAAGTCAAGGGGAGCTACTACCGATATTCTAAACTACCTGTCCAAATCTGCCATCACAAAATATTGGCATTTATTCCCCTTCCACTTTCCAATATTTGATTAAATGCTCTTATTGGTTGAATCTAAGGGCCAAGATTCTGGGAAACGTAGTTTCAGCCTTCTCCCCGAAATGCAAAGGAGAATGCTGAAGGAGGCAACAGTCTTGAGTTGACAAAGGCAATTCAGCACAACAGCTCAGGAAGTGCTGAAAATGGAAGCCAGATTGCAAAGAATAAATTAATCAATTTGAAAAAAAGAAGTACATGCACTGATAAAAGAGTACTCTTTAGGGAGATCTGGTAAACATGCAAACTGAATAATGAAGGGAAAATTTTCCTTGATGCTCCTCATTGATCTTAGTGTGGCAAAACTTGTGGACAGGATTATAAGACCTGGATGATCTAGATGTTGAGAAAACAGGGCAAAATACATGTACATCAATAGATGGATAACGAGGATGCGAGATATATATATAATATATACATTATATATATGTACATATACATACACACATATGTGACTTGTACGTATATATATACAACATAATATCACTCAGCCATAAAAAATAATGATATCTTGCTACTTACAACACGGGCAGATCTAGAAGGTATTAAACTAAGTGAAATAAATCAAAGAAAGAGAAATACGATATATGTGGAATCTAAGACACAAAAACAAATGACTTAAAAGTAGAGAACAACTGATGATTGCCAGAGGCGAGGGAGTAAGTGAAACGGGTGAAACAGGGGAAGAAGATTAAAAGATACAAACTTCCAGTTATAAAATAAGTCACAGAGGTGAGAGTTACAGCATAGGGGACATAGTCAGTAATACTGTAATAATGTTGTATGGTGACAGATGGTGACTACACTCACTTATGATGGTGATCACTGAGTAATTATCAAATCACTATGTTATAGAATGGAAAATAATATAACACTGTAGGTTATACTTCAATAAAAAATTTTTAAGGGCAAAATACAGTAAAATGACAATTGAAAGATTAAGGCTTGAGGAAAAAGGTAAATATTTGAAAAGCAAAATTAGAAAGGGAAATTTCATTTGATAAAGTCTAATAAGGAACTCATTTTTTTCTCATAAAATTAACAGAACACTGATTTTGGGGGACAATCTTTTGGCATTGCTAATTTAGAAGGATGTTTACACCGAGTGATATATTTTTCCTAGCCTCTTTTGTACCTCTAAAATTTCATAATGAATATGAAGTGTACCAAGCAACAAGAGTACTAACAGTTGAGAACTTTCTAATGTCTCATAAGTGTCAGGCAATGTAAACATATACATCTAATGCCTCCTAAATATAAACAACAATGTACTCTTAAATCATAGAAATAAAAATATTAAAATGAAATTTTCTATTCATTGGGCACATGCCACTTTGGTGCACATTTTTAGATTTTCAAATTTCTAAGCAACAATCAATCACCGCAGACACCTACCTCTACTAGGACCCTATTGTTCACTAGGAAGAAAATTAAGATGAAAAAACGAAATTGTGATGTAAAAAGAATGTGTAGCAAACACTATTTAGAATCTTAAATGCTTCTGCATTTTAATGTGTATTTGGACAACACACTACAGGTTACAGAGAAGCAAAGAGGAATTTATGAGTATCTGAAGAAGTTGAATGATTTGAAATCTCTCAACATCTCCAATGTAGTGTAGTATTTTAATTCATTAAAAAGAAACTGTTTTGAACATCATGATTACCTAGGATTATGTATCCCTTAGGCTGATGTAAAATCATAACTACAGACACATGAAAAGGCTGTTATAAAAAGTGTTATTATGCAACACCAAATAAAAAGTGAAAGTGGCTACAAGTTGTCAAAAGGACAATTTCAGTTCACTGTAAATATATTCTTCTGAAAACTAGAGATTTTTGTATTTGAGAAAAATATTAATACATAGGACTGATAACCATCAAAAATACTATTTCTTAAAACACATTGGTTGAAGATTTAGTTTAGCTCATACACCACCAAGTATAGTCCCATGATAGAGTAATATACATATAATCATATATTAAATGTGTCATACATATTACACATATTACATGTGTTGTGCATGTACACATACACATATATTACATATGTATAACTATGTTATAGACAATAAAATGTATATACATATATGAACACATACAAACACATTTGGTACAGCATGGCCACTAGCAATCAAAACAGGCATTGCCATAACCATTTTAAGGTGATCGTAGAAGGTCTTAATTGAGTATCAGTCCCAATTTTATGAAAACATGCATTTGTGAAATCTTGCTTTATATATACCTCTCTCAGTGATTTATAAATAACATTGGATTATTAAGACTCTGGGAAGACCTATATTTACATAATATGTTTAATTGCATTACTTCTGTGTTTCTTTAAAGTATTCAGCTTGACAACTCACTTATCTTGATTTTTTTAAATCTATGCTCCATACAGCATTTTTGGGGAATTAATCATATACAATAGTGTTTCCATGGAATAGTAATATTTTTCTCAGCTTCAGAGGATCTATATTTTGTAGTCAGCAGAATCAGGATAGATATCACCTGAAATTTGATTCTGATGTAAAGGCTGATAACATTCTACATACCCAGATAATTTGAGAAAAAAAAATTTAATCACATGAGGTACTGGTAGATGGACCTAGACACAAACTAGCAGGTTTGAGCTGGCTTGGACAAAAGCACAGGTTGTAGGCTGGGCACTTAATAGTGATGAAGAGATGGGACTATGGTAAATTTCGTTACTATGGTTTAAATTTCCTGCCTGCACCAAGAAAGAAGGTGCTTGGGCTTTATCATCAGCCTGTTTAGATATGAGGCCAAAGGAGAAAAGGAGAGTGAGGCATAAAAGAAGTGAGTAGCCAAATATCAATAATGGACTCATTTATTTTATTACATTTATTATAATTCACTCCCTGTTGTTTGATTGATGACTGACATGTGCCATGTTTCATTTAATTGAAGCTGAATTTAAGCATAAATCTTGGAACCATATGCCCGTGTAACCATCTATAATGAAAACGAGAAGACCTTGGAAGAATATAAGCATCCAATTACCCTAGATAGTTGAGGAGAGCCAGGAGAAGATACCCTTGAAATTCAAGTCACTTGCTTAAATACCCCAGTGATATTACTGACTTTAACCTGTTGTCTCATTTGTTATAACAACTGAGCAACAGGGACGCCTGGGTGGCTCAGTCGGTTAAACAGCTGCCTCCAGCTTGGGTCATGATCCCCGGGTCCTGGAATCGAGTTCCACATCACGCTCCTTGCTCAGCGGGGAGCCTGTTTCTACTTCTGCCTGCTCCTCCCCCTGCTTGTGCTCTCTCTGACAAATAAATAAATAAAATCTTAAAGAAAAATTAAAATTAAAAAAAAAAAAAAAAAAACTGAGCAGCTTCGCCTGTATTGTTTATTCATATGCGGCAACAAGTTCAGTGCACCCAAACTCCATGTCCACAATCACTATAAAATTTTATTTTAGTATTTTTATTTCCAAGGCTTAGCTGGCTGTTGGACAGCCTAATGCTAGATGTTTATCAGCAACCACAATTGCCAGAGAGGGTAGCCCTTCATTTACAATTTTGAGGGTAGAAGAGGTCTGAATCAGACATGTGGGTATTATTTTGAAGAGTTCTGGAATAGTATCAATTTAAAAAATTTCTGTGTAATATTGTGGATTCTGAAAGCAGCACAGTGTCCCATAATGTGATTAGCAGAATGGGGTAACTGGCAAGAATACAGTACACTTGGAAACAAGATTGGTGTGGTTTGTTTAGTAAGCCCTAAATGTAGATGGTACAAGTAAAAATAAGAAGAGAAATCTGATGAAAAGTAATAAACTAGCTCAGAAGGACAATAAAACCATTAACCTTTGGAGGATAAAATCTTGAACCAAGAATGTATATGCTGCTATAACAGCTTTAGCATTAAATTGAGCCTGATGTGGACAGAGACAGGTTAATATTAATTTGAATCTTTGTTACCTGAAAGTCAGGAATTCCTACAATTCTTTACTCCAAAAAGGACAGCCTTGAATAAAAAGTGTTGGTTTGTTTTTGGTTTTTTTTTATGGTTTTTGTTTTTGGGGTTTTTTGGTGATAGCCCAACCAAATGACTAGATAGACTATTGACAATGACTTAAGAGTCTATGAAGATTTATAATTTGGGTCAACTGTTGGCCAGGTCATTCTCCACAGCAATGTGACTGCCTAGAATTTGGCCTATTGTGCTCAGCATTGGGTTCCATCCTTTACCAAGAATGTTCTAGTTTAGGGACGAAAAGTAGCAGTTCTCTAGTGAGCTCTATCTACAATGTGTGATTGTATTATCTTAACTATAACACTTAAACTATTATGAATGCATTTACTTTTCACTCAGTTGAATCCAAGAGGCTCCTCAGGTAGCCAAGGAATCCAGGAGAGAGCTGATCTCCTCTAGCACAATGGTACCTGGCAAGGGGCTGAGAGAAGGAAACACCATCTTCTCTGGTATGGCCCAGATATGGCTCTACCATATAAGTGCAATCTCCATTTCAGCAATAAGGCCTCAGTGGCTCTGGTGACTTTGTGGAGTTCTGTTACCATAACCACAACATTGTAGTAAACTGCAGACTGTCACAAATTCAAGTCCTATGAAAGCCTTAGTTTCTAAGAGGGTCTGGTAACTTGATAAGCAAATATCATGTAATACAGGACTAAATCAAGCAACCTTTTTCATGCAAAGTAACTTGCAGCCCTTAAGAGCTGTCCAGAGACTCCAAGAAACATAGGTCATCATAAGAGTTTCCTCAATAACGGAGTCTCCAGGAGGTACTATACTGACTCTTGGGCCCTCTGATATAAACAGCACTGAATAGAGTGGGATGATTTGTGGGTGACCACATAAATAGATTTTGGTAGTGTATGTCAATGGGAAACATGCTGTCTCTGGAGCCAAAGAGACCTAATTGGTGTTCCACCTACTTGACAATGGTCAGTGTTGACAAAGTTAGGGGTTGCCTTTTAACTACCTCATGAATGAAGTGGCTCTCATTAGACCATATGATACCTAAGAATCTTAATGAGATGGCAAGCCCCTGAAACTTATGTAGGCAACAGCCCACTCCCTTTTAGCAAATGCAGTGATGAGTGTTTACATGTTCTGTGTGAGAGTGTCTAGTGAATCTGCAGAAAGCTGCCATTAATGGAGTGTCTAAGCTGGATGCCTGGCAGGAGCTCACTGTCTCCTTGGTTGTCTCTATCTCACTTCCCTTTTTGGTTTTTGGGAGTTTTTTGTTTTGTTTTTAATTTTGAGTGTCACTATTTATTATGCCATAAAGAACCTTCTGGGGGTTCACATATTGCACATGATATAACAATATTTTTCCTGAGTATTCTATAGACTGGAGGCCAATATTTGGCTGAAACACACAGCCTACCAATCATAGAGTTTGAGTGTGTTCCCTGAGCCTACCATCTGTCCGAGACAGGCAGTTCATTTGGTGTCACACAGATAGGCCTGGCCTGAGATGCATGATCCAGGGATACTTCCAGGAGAGCCCCCAATCCTATGCTCATGTCCCTAAACTCCAATATCAAAACTTTGGATTTAAGTTAGCAAAATTTTGAAAGAGGCTCAACAAGACTCAGACACAGCACAGTGTAGCACAACTCAAAATGAAAGCTTGTCAGCAAGCAGCAGAGCCATCCCATACATATACATGCAGAGCAAACCAAGAGCCACAGAAAAAAGATATCAAAGGAATGGCGGCCATAGCTTAGAGCATGCCAATACAATCCTTGTCAGTATGCCAAGCCATTTTTTGGTCATTCCATGGAAGTAGAGTGGACTGACACCTGAAATTTGGGTCACTATCAAAAGGAATGACATTCCACACACCTATAAAATGTGATGAAAAGTTTACTATTCACAAGAGGGATGGCCGATGAGAGCTGGTCAGGTATAAAGAGGTTTGGTCTCAGTTGGGCAAACTACAGGGAGTGAGTACTATGGGGAAAGGTCAGACTGTGGACAAGTTCCTATGCATGGGAGTGCCAGGCAGAGGACAGGAATCAGTGCCAAAGGAGAAGATACATGGGAGTACTTTCTCATCAGTCTAAATGTGGTACGAAAGGGAAGGAGAGACTTAAAAAAAAAAAAAAGTCAGGAGTTAAACGTCAAAAAGGGAGTTAGGCTCTTTATTATAATATTCCAAGTCTAAGAAAATGTAACTGTGATTATACTATTACAACTAATTATTATTAATGATAGTATTAATATTTATTGTGTGATGTCTAGTGTCTTCTATGTGCCAGGCAATAGGCCACACATTTCAATACATATTATTCTTATTGTCACAATCTTAACAAAAAGCTAATATCATTATTCCCATATTTGAGGAAGATAAGGATTGAAAAGGTTATTTGGAGACCACAAATTTTACTCAAGGCTTAAGACTTAACAATTATTGGGCGCCTGGGTGGCTCAGTGGGTTAAAGCCTCTGCTTTCGGCCCAGGTCATGATCCCAGGGTCCTGGGATCGAGGCCCGCATCGGGCTCTCTGCTCAGCAGGGAGCCTGCTTCCCCCTCTCTCTCTGCCTGCCTCTCTGCCTCCTTGTGATCTCTCTCCCTCTGTGAAATAAATAAATAAAATCTTAAAAAAAAAAAAGACTTAACAATTATTGACAAGCATATATTTTACTTTGGAAAATTCCCTTCTTTCTCAACTAATATACATGGGGATTTTAAAACATTACATTTCAATTGTCTATTATCTCTATAGTTTAATATTTTATAGAAAATCTTATGAATTCTCACTTTACTCATTTAAAATTTCTCATAATTTATAGCTGTGCTCATGTAGGAGGTTTTTAATGTACATGTGGAAACAATTAGATTAGAAAATCTGTATGTGCTATAAATAAAATATATACATATATATATGATATGTATGTAGTATTTAATATATTAAGTTTTATTTTTTTTCAAATTTCCTAAATAAAATGTGAATATCAAGGTATATTCAACATTAATGTGCTTACCATTCATATTATAACTTACTGACTAGCAGTCCCTTTAGGAGGTATATGTTAGTAAGGTTTTGGTACACAAACAACAATGATCATGTATTCAGATTTTCTTTCTTAGGACATTTTATTTCCTATTTATGGTTAGAAGCTGTATCTTATTTGCAAAAATTAATTAACTTCTCAGGATAAAATCCAGGCTTTTTATATGCATAATGTCCTGCTGAGAATGGCTAGAACCTGGCATATTTCTCATCACCCTTTTCCTCCTTTCTTTTCCTTCTTTTTTTTTTCTTGCATTAGTGAATATGATTATGCTAATAAGGACAATATGGAATTTATTTGCAACTGACTTTTGCATTCACATTTTCTTGGTGTCAAGGATTCAGAAACTAATGAATATTAATTTAAAATAAATATGCTGTAAGAAAGCTATGAACTGCTTTTTATTATATAACATGCTGAGGTCTTTACCATTGATCAGGGAAACTTGGCACATTATTCTTTCTACACATAGATCACAGTAATGACCCAGGAAGTCACAGAAAAATACAAATTTGCATAGCTTGCTTTATATTAGTCTTATCCCTACCACTGAAAAGTAGTAAACTAAAGGTGTAGTGATTTAGGCCAATAGAATAAATTCAGATTCTTAAATTGGTTTTACATTGTGCATTGTCTTAATATTGAAAAACATAAATGGGCCATGTTGTATACATCAACACAATAATGTTTTTAGAACCAATAAGAATTATTCTTACCTCTCCTACAATTCAAATTGCAGGGTAATATTTGGGCCAGCAATCTGCACAGTCCTGGGCATTAAGACAAGTTTAGGTTGATTATGTAGTTTAATCATCGATTAATGATAAACATTTTTATTAAAACTACATCTTACTAACCACACATTAAATATTACATTTAATTACAGGATGTATTTAAAGATTAATTTGTAATAACTGACCTTATAGACAAGCAATATGAGATTATCAGATACCTGCAGTTATAAAGGAAAGGAGATAAAAATTACTCTGTGGGTTAATGGTAAATTCAAGCACAAATCCATGGTCCTATGGAGCAAAACATTTTTTTTCCTCCTTCTTCCTTCTTTTTATACAATCATGTGTACAAAAAAAAAATCAGTTTGAAACTGATTAAAACTACTAACACTAACTCAGATTCAACATTATTTGGAATGAATATAATTTCTGATACATTATTTTTGCTACTAAATGTTTGCTTATTAATGAATAAGAAGTCTATTCAAAAAACACAATTTATCTTGCTTGTGCAAATATTCAAGTTACTTTCACAAATACTACTAATGTTCTATCACTTGTTACTAAAACAGAGGTTGAGTTAAACACAAATTTTACAGTTTGATATAGGTTATAAAATCAGGAAGAAAATGTCATACATTCATACATTTTTTTTAAAGATTTTATTTATTTATTTGACAGAGAGAGATCATAAGGAGGCAGAGAGGCAGGCAGAGAGAGAGGGGGGGAAGCAGGCTCCCCACTGAGCAGGGAGCCCGATGCGGGCCTCGATCCCAGGACGCTGAGATCATGACCTGAGCCGAAAACAGAGGCTTTAACCCACTGAGCCACCCAGGCGCCCCATTCATACATTTTTAAACACTGGAAAATAGTTTAAATCAGTAAATAATACCTATCAGTAAAACTACTGCAACTCTCAGCAAAAGAGTATCTCTTAGTCCTGCTATTTATCTTGCACAATTTTCTATTAATTGCAATTTTTCTTCAACATTTATTCTTCCCCAGAAAATAGGCAAACAAATGTTGGTGCATCTGGGTTGGATGTTAATTTTTGTTTCACTAGAATGGGGTTTTCTGGCACACTGAGGGCAGAGCCCTTTCCATTCCTTTGAGACTAAAGAAGTCATTTTGCTATGGTATCTTTAATTCACTGGCTCAAGGTTGAATGATTTTAAGATTACTCAATAATTGTTACTTTTGAAATGTAATGTCACTCACTATTTATATTTGGCCAGAAGCTAAAATATTTGAATTTGTTTTGATTCTTGATAAAGTACATTATTCAAATAATACTTTTAGATTATTGAGGCTTTTTAAATAAATATTGCCATATATAGGAGATCTTTTACACAAACTATGCTGTGGAATGGGTAACCATTTATGTATAAACTTTAACATGCAGAAGCATAAATAATTTGTGTATTATTGAAATATAAAGCACTATAAACAGCACAGAAATACATCAATTCCCCATTCATGATTATTAGGGAAGAGCAAAGCACACAGATTTTCATGAAGCAAATATTTAAGAATGTGGTCTAATATTTTTAAAGTCTGTTTTCTAAAGTGGTTGTATGGTTTTACACTTCCACCAGCAGTGTCTAAGAGTCTACTTCCTTTACATCTACAGTTGATAAGGACCAATTTTTTTTTTAAGATTTTATTTGAGAGAGAGAGAGAGAGAGCACACAATCAGGGGGAGCAGCAGGCAGAGGGAGAAGCAGGCTCCCCAGTGAGCAGAGGGCCTGATGCAGGACTCAATCCTAGAACCCTGGGATCATGACCTGAGCTGAAGGCAGACACTCAGTGACTGAGCCCCCCAGGCGCCCTTGGACAGTTTTTTTGTTTTGTTTTGTTTTGTTTTTTTAAGATTTTATTTATTTGACAGAGAGAGACACAACAAGAGTGGGAACACAAACAGGGGGAGTGGGAGAGGGAGAAACAGGCTTCCTGCTGAGCAGGGAGCCCAATGTGGGCCTCGATGAACCCTGGGATCATGACCTGAGCCAAAGGAAGACACTTAAGGACTGAGTCACCCAGGCGCCCCGATTTTTTTTTTAATTTGGCTAATATATATATACTATTTTAGCTTCTAGTATACTCATTTAGGTGTGCAGTAGTAAGCCACTGTGTTCCTCCCGTAGTTTTTGGCTAAGGCAAAATTAGGTTGCATGTAAAAATATGAAAAAATATACTGTATTTACAGTAGTCACAAGAGAGCTGGGTAGCTATATTAATATCAAAGTAAACTTCAGATCAAAGAATATGACCAGAAGAAAAAAGTCATCCCATGATATTTAAGGGGTCAATTTAGCAAACAGACAAAGGAATCCTAAGCACTTAGGCACCATAAATACATTTAAATACAATTCACAGCTTCTCCAGATAATATGTTTGATCTTGAGCTTTTTGAACAATTGGAGTATAGTTGGAATAACTATCCTATCCTATGACATCATGAACCTAGTCTGATATTTTTAAAACCTGAATACTTCTGACTTGGTTTCGATGAATTTGTTTTTCTTTTTATATGGGCCATAGTCTTTTTAATTGAAAATTCTTTTTAATTGCAAATCTGGTAATGCTTTATTGAATTTCCTATGCTTTATTGAATTTTCTACTATGAATTTCCCTTTGTTGATTTTTGGATTTTTTTAAATTCCTAACAATATTTTTGAGCCCTATTCTATAAGGCAGTTAAGTTACTTAGAAAAAGTTTGATGTTGGGGCACCTGGGTGGCTCAATTGGTTGGGCATCCAACTCTTGGTTTTGGCTCAGGTTACGATTTCAGGGTCAGGGGATTGAGCCCCATGTCAGGCTCTATACTCAACATGGACTCTGCTTGAGATTCTTTCCCTATCCCTCTCCCTCTGTCCCTACTCTACTTGTGCTCTCTGCCTCTCTCTCTAAACTAAATCTTAAAAAAAAAAAAAATCTGCTCCTCCATTTCTCATTTTGTGTTGTTTTATTTTTTAGTTCTAATGGTTCCCCTTAAATATGTATATACATATTTTATATATATATACATATATATATTAAGATTTTATTTATTTATTTGAGAGAGAGAGAGAGAGCAGGAGAGCACAGCAGAGGGAGTGGCAGAGGGAGAAGCAGCATGGCAAGATCCCTGCTAAGCAGGGAGCCTGATATGGTGCTCAGTCCCAGGACCCTGGGATCATGACCGGAGCCAAAGGCAGTTGCTTAACCAACTGAGCCAACCAGGCGCCCCTCCCCTTAGGTATATATTTAAATACTTCCATTCTGAATAATTATCTTTAAACAAACATGTTGATTCTGCATTACTATAAAAGAATAAAAACATCATCATCTGTACAAAGACTATATCTCCCTCCCCACCACTCAGATATAAGACAGATAAATCCATTTCATGCTTTAATTTAAAAAATGGACTATCTCATCTATAGGTATATTTAGTGTGCTTGAATAAATGCTGATTATATAAATCAAAGACAGTATAAATAGCATCCTCAATATTATGAGAATTTAAATACACCTTTCTATTGAACAGGGTAATGAGATCACATCAATAAAAATAGTGTATAATTTCATATGACTGTATTTATGAAATCTGAAAGAGACCAATGCAGGTATGAAGAGCAGACGGGTATGCTTTTTTAGAACACCTGTGAAGGCTCAAAATCATGTTATCATTTTGCTTCATATTTTCAATATTTTCTATATGGCTTGGTTATCTCAGAGATTTTTAAATGCCTTTCCAATGACAAAATTTACATATATTTTTAATTACAGCATTAAGTTTTTTTTCATTTGCTTTATCATAGAATCACCTCTTTCGCATGCTGAATTGAGCCAATTGCTATGGAGGACCACTGCTTCCCTCTCTGTTTTGCTTCGCTTTTCATTGCATTCCAGTTGTGATTTGCTATTTTCGGAACCATAATTATGATCATTCTTATATTTCAGTTTCATTTTTGTAATGTATACTTTTGACTAATATTCATTTCAGAAAAAGTTTGTTGAGAGACAAACTTTCTTCAGTCTATGAATGTTCAAAATACCTTTATTCTGCATTCTTAAATGAATACTGTCTGGCTAAGTAGGTAAGTCTAAATTCAATGTATTTTGACTCAGAACCTTGAGGGCTAGATTGAGTGCCTCCTAAAGACTCATATTGTGGAAGACAAATCTGGAGTCAAAATGATTCTGTTTTTTAAAAACCTTTATCAGGAAGCTTTATAGACATTTTTGCTTATCCTTAGATATTATTTAATTTCACTACACTCGATGGATCTCTCTTCTTCACCATTTTAATTCATTATGCTTAGCATTTATGATTCGAGAATTTATTAAGTCATACATGCAAAACATACTGCTAATTGCATTAGCAAAAGATCAATCTAAAACAACTAGACAATTCTGCAACTGTCAATTTAAAAAATTCTGTTTTAGTGGTTGAAAGGTTCACCTTTATATTCTTGCCAAGGGGCAAGCTGTACAGAGCTTCATTAGAACAGAGACCAGACTTCTAGAAACCCTCACAGAATGACCACCTCAAAAATGAATTAAATGCCCAGTTTCAGGAGGGATGGCAGGCAGGTCTAAGAAAAAGGAAAAGCTTAAAACACTTAGTGATAATACCAACCTTTCTTCATCATTTACTGCATTTGACAGAAATAGCTTTTTAAAATTTTACGCATGACACTTTTACTGTTTATTTATGATGTGTACAATGTAGTGTAAATTAACCTCCAAATTTTGTCAAAATATTGTCTCCATTCTTTGATCATGACAGGTGCTGCACACATCCCACCCCAGTCAGCCCACAGCTAGAGCAGATGCTTCATGAGAGGCACAGGGAGTAAGAGGTGTATTCAAAATCTCAGCAAAAGCAAATACCGTAAGTTTTTTTTTTCTTAAGTCTCACTACAAAATCAAATCAAAAAGATTGATCCAAAGAGTTGAGTCATTACACTCATTCCATTATGACATACAGTATAGTGTCAGGGAATGGACAAGGGTTGATAAATTACACAGGGTTAGATAGCAACATTTCATGAAGGAGGTTGTGTTGCTTTTGTATCAGAAACTAGCTGAGAATTTGGGAAGCTGCAGTCTTTTTTTTTTTTTTTCCTTCTTAAAGGCAAAGGTCTTTAATGGTTGAGTGCTTAGTGTTCTCAGCACAATGGACACAGTTGACAAGGTATTTTGGCAACTCTTAATCTGATCAATAGTAGGGGCTTTAGAAAAATAAAACATTGGGGAGGGTATGTGTTATGGTGAGTGCTGTGAATTGTGTAAGACTGATGATTCACAGACCTGTACCCCTGAAGCAAATAATACATTATGTTAATTAAAAAAAAAAAAGAAAAAAAATAAGGCTTTAAGAAAGTTTGCCATTTTAGGACTAAATTTTAATTTAATGTGAAAGTATGAAGTCTTATATTTTAAATAAAACCTAAATATTGCTGATTGGTTCAAAATGGTTTTATGAAGAAACTAATCTGTAACAAAAACTTGGCACTGAGTTGAGGGCTTTGCCATTTTTGAGCAAAGCATATGAAGATTCTGAGGACAGCCCAGTACAGGGGCACGGCCGGTAGAGGGGCCCAGACATTCACATCAGCAGGCATTTTCTCTTCCTTGTCTGGACTGAAGGAGGGCAGAGAACCACTGGGAGAGCTACACCAGACATTGTCTTGAGGCCTCACTGAGTGGGGAGCACTGCAGGTATTTGATCTCCGTGGGCATGGCCAAAGCCTGTGGATAGGTGGTGGGAGTCAGCCTCTTCTTCGGTTTCTCAGTTGTGTCCCTGTGGTCCATAACATCAAGTTTATTCCGCACTAGGATGATGGGGGTGTTAAACAGTGATGTCACTCCCCCTACCTCTCCACCCCCATCACCTGGCCTTCCAGCCCATGGGAAGCTAGAGCCCAGAAGCAGCCACCACCCAAAGCTGGGGAAAGCTGCAGAGAAACAGGAGCTTTACTAAAGAATGTTCTAGCTTCTGTGATTCTCGCTATTGAATATAGCAGACTAATATCCTTATCATTATGGAGGTCCATTGAGAAAAGAGACAAAAACATAATATAATAAAGGCATCATTTAGTATGTTAACAGTTTAAGATAATTAGGAAAGAAGTTAAGCACCATAATGGCACTTAGGGAAGTTAACAAAAGCTGAAGCTCTATTAAATCTCGAAGTTAGGGTAGATCTCACTGAGACAGTAACATGTGGGCAGACATGGAAGCATCAGGAGTGTTAAACATGTGAGCAACTATGGAAACCAAAGCATCAAGTCACACAGTCCGAGTCTGAGGGTCCTTAGGCTGCGTGACTACAACAGAAGGCCAGTGACCAGAGGGGCTGAAGCAAAGAAGAGAGTTGTAGGTGAGGAGGTCAGAGAGATGGGCCGTGCTGATCCATTAGGACCTCAGAGGTCACTCAACCTCAGAGGTCACTCAAGGAATGTGGCTTCTGGTTGTGGAGAAGCAGGAACACACCCACTTTGGAGAGAGAAGCAACAGGATCTAGCTTTAAGTCTGGCACTGCCACTGTCTTGAGAACAGACTCTAGGGGCTCAGCAGGCAAAGCAGCGTACCTGCTTACTGCAGTTATCCAGACAGAGAGGTGGAGATTCAGACCAGGGCTTCTGCAGTGCAGGTGGTGAGAAGTGACTGGATCCCACATAGCTGCATCTGGTTCTTTTTTTTTTTTTTTAAGATTTTTTTTTTTATTTATTCATTTGACAGAGAGAGAGAGAGATTACAAGTAGGCAGAGAGGCAGGCAGAGAGAGAGGAGAGAGGAGGAAGCAGGCTCCCTGCCGAGCAGAGAGCCCGATGTGGGCCTCGACCCCAGGACCCTGGGATCATGACCTGAGCCAAAGGCAGCGGCTTTAACCCACTGAGCCACCCAGGGGCCCTGCATCTGGTTCTGAAGCCAACAAGGTTTTCTAGTCTTGGAATGAACGCTCACTTAGAAAAAAAACAGGCCCCACCTTTTCTGAAACTTTCTTCAGTGACATTTTTGAAGGGAAGCTTCCATCTACTTTGGTTTAAATGTTAAAATGGTATCATGTACTCCCTCTCTTGCAGTAACTCAGTCTCTCTCCCGCAGAAGACATTTTTGTTTGTTATTCTTGTTTTCTTATCTTTTCAGTATTAGTACCTAGCTCTAAGTTACAGTACTTCAGTGTTACTCAGGGTAGATGGGAAGGCAAATACATGTTCTAGGCTCTGGCATTATGAAAAATAATTCCAGCAATAATTTTTTTAAGACTGTATTTTTTAGAGCTGTTTTAGGTTGATAAGAAAAGTCGGAGGAAGTACAGACATACCCCATAAGCACCCTACTGCCACAGGTGCACAGTTCTCCATGATCAATATGACTCACTAGAGTTACAATTTTTTACCAAGGATAAACCTCCATTGTTATATTGGAATCTCCTAAAGTCTACAGTTTACATTAGAATTCACCTTTGATGTGTATTGCATGGGTTTGGGCAAATATATAATTATATATATCTACCTTATACTATCATACAAAGTATTTTCATTGCCCTAAAAATCCTCTATGCTTGGCCTATTTATCTCCACACCCTCCCAAAGACTTTATAAATATTTTGTCATATAGTGCCACATTTTCTAAAACACTAACAATTTGTTCTCCCTCCAAAACTGGGGTGACTTTATATTTCATTGTCCGCAATTCAGTTACACACATTCTATAGTATTTTTTAACTATTAGGAAAATATAGATATTATTATATTGACCTGATGGTATTTAGTACAGAGAGATGTAGGAAACAGTGATACATTAGAAATGGTGCTCAATGCACTTCTGTTACTGTTAAACACCCATGGAGAACTGATGTTAACTAAGGCAAGTCAAGGGCTTATTTACAATTGCTACAACTGGTCCTCTTAGATAAAGTTCACAAGATTAACCATTTTTAGGTAAGATAAAACAGTGAATTGAATATCCTTTCATAATTTTATATATTAAAGCATTAAAGAATATAAGCTGAAATGTGTGGAATATGACATATACGCTAATTGATTGCAAAATGTAATTTTTTTCTATAATTTTAATTCAATCATAAAAGAATGAATTATCTTCTTAAATTTTCATTTTGTTCTCTGTTATACTTTAATTGACTGAAAATCTTTAGCACTATTTCTGTGTGAGCTCTCTTACAACATAGCTACATTATATAGAGTAATTTTTAGACAGCTTTTATAAGACAAAATTTAATTAAATTTTCAGAGCTGAATCTATATCAGGTTTTTGATGATGTAGCACTTAAAACACAGTATATTTTATTAAGCAAAACTTAACAATCCATTTGTACACTAAATCATTATAGAAGGCATTATCTCAAATTATTGAGGCAAAACAGTAAAAAGGCAGTCCAAGCTAGAAAGATTTAAAAGTAATAATTCCAGTTATACTAACAATCTGCTGTCTCCTATTTGCCACAATTACTTTGTCAGTCCTTCTTTTACTTATTAATTCAGTGAAGTTCTGCGGCTTACAGTGGTTGGTATTAAAAAGAGATACCATGAGACAACTCACAGACACCTTCCTAAAGATGCTGACAGCTTCGTATAAAACAAAAGATTAGCAGAGACACATATTGTAGAATGAACGCATGTGCTAGTGGGGTGTGCAAAAGGCCGAGGAGAACACAGAGGACCAGGAGTCCCTCATATAGACTCAGGGTGAGGAATATGCACTTTGCCAAAGAATGCTTCCTCCCCAAAGTGACAGGGCTGTGTGTGTTGAAGAGTAAGTAGGAAGTGAGCACATGGGTGAAGCAGTCAGCTTTCTAGCCAGGAAAAAAAAATGTCTGGCAGACTCTTGTCTGCATTCGCAAGATAGCAGATTCACAAACTGCAAGCTCTGTACGTCCACCATCTGTGGCTCTCTGATCTGTCACTCTTCAAACTCGGCACTTTATCCTTTGTACCTTTTATATTTTCAGCATCCTCCTCAGTGTGTCCTTCCCCCAACCTGTGTTTCTGTCTTCCAAGTTAATCTCTACCTAGATGAAAGAACTGTATTTTTCCTAAGTAACACAGTCAAGATAAATCATGTCAATACTGAACTTTAAAAAAATCGTGACTTCTCACATCACATAAATAAAATCCTAAAACCTTAGGTTGACACTTGGGAGTGTGCTCTTCCCTTTGAACTCAGGCTGCACTCCCATTCCTAATCCCTACTCCCTCAATCCCACACAACTGACCACTGTGGAGAGCCATCATTGCTAGCATGTGCCACACTTGGCCTGAGTCTGCAAATGCTTGTTTTCTGAGTACAGAATCCTTTCCTCTTACTTTCCCCCATCCTTCACCCTGTCACCTTGTACCTGAAAATTCCTATTTGCTCTTCAAGATTCATTTGAAAAATCATCTCCTAGTGAATCATTTACCATCCCCCTAGATGTTAAGACTGAATTAACCGCACCCTTTTCTTTTTAGTCCTTGAAACATTTTGTTCATATTCATACTTTTCAATGTTTCAAATGCCAATTATTTCTCATATAGCCAAGGCCTCAGCACTGAGAATTATACAAAAGAAATGTTATGCATGCTACCCTTAGATTACATTTTAGGAAGAAAAAAAAAGACATAGCAATAATACCTAAAATACATGGTGATAAAGAACATCATAAGAACATATACAGAGTATTCTGGACACAGATGAGGACACACACCACTCCAATGGCAACACCGACTAAGACTGAGGAGCAGCTGAGGAGCTCTCCAAATGAACCAAGGCATGTACCCCACTAGGTTCACTGCATTCATTTACATCTCCTTCCTGGTTCTTGTAGACATATGAGATTTCGGACCCCTACTAAAGAAGTCAGTTATTGCTAAGCCATGAAAGGAAAGATAATCCATGACAGGAGGTGAGGCTTTATCATGGAGCAATGGGGTAATTCCAAGTTTTGAACAAGGAGATTGACATAACCAAGTGACTCTAGAACTATTACTTGAAGTCAGTATGGGGAATTCACTGCAAGACTTGAAAATATTGCTTCTTAGGCTAGGGGTTGAGAGTTTATTGCAGGAGTTCAGAAGTTCGGCAAAGAGAAATAAGAGCTTGACTTAGAGTTGTGACAGCTGGAATGAGGTAGAAGATCTGAGCTTTGAGAGTCTTTTTGGAGACACTAATTCACCAAACTTTCTGACCCATAATAGCTAAGGGATAAGGAGATACAAAGGGGACTGGGTTTCTGTTTGTGTTACCAGGCTCATGGCAATACAATCAAGTTAAACATAGGAAGACAAATAGACAATCACACTGAAGAGAGGAGATGGGGGGGCGCCTGGGTGGCTCAGTGGGTTAAAGCCTCTGCTTTCGGCTCAGGTCATGATCTCAGGGTCCTGGAATCGAGTCCCGCATCGGGCTCCCTGCTCAGTAGGGAGCCTGCTTCCTCCTCTCTCTCTCTCTGCCTGCCTCTCTGCCTCCTTATGATCTCTCTCTGTCAAATAAATAAATAAAATCTTTAAAAAAAAAAAAAGAGGAGATGGGGGAGAAGAGACGCTCATAATTGTGCATCTTGCTCTTTTGATTACATTATACATGTAACAGATAAAGATACAAATTTATAAAAAATGAATTCCTTATTTTTAATAGCTGGATATACCAATTTAATTACCTTTTTTATTACCATTTAGCTAAATGGCAGATTTTTTTCCCTACTACAAAATTAAATATATTTTTGTGGACAAGTTTAAGAATAGTTTATGATGTAAATGCCTTGAAGTAAATTTCTGAATCAAAAGGTATATTTTTTGGTAGACAAATAACACTTTTTTAGGGAACAGATTTGGAGTATAATAAAAGCTCAGAGAGAAATCTATAATTTTGTTCTTTTGCAAATAAGCATCTAGCATCCATGAGTGATCATAGATTATTTGGCTCTTGCTAATAAGTTGTCATGGGCAAAAGATGGTAGTCAGAAGCTTTGACATAAGGGTATTGGATGAGATAGTACTTTCAACTAAGAAAATGATAACGATTATGAGGATAAAGATTATTATGCAGCCAAAATGATTCAATCCCCCAAATATACTTTATTATATGAAATATATACGATAATCTATACACAAATGAAAATCTCAGTTCTATAAAAGAACTAACGACTATTTTTTTGTAAGTGCCTTATTTTTTAAATGATGTCTAGGTCACGCAGCTTAATGAGGCATGTCTCAATTTCTTGGAGTAGAGGAAAAACACTGAATTCAGAACTATGCAGTATCAGCTGAGTACTCGAATTGTCCTTAGTTGACTATGTATTTTAAGCAACCTCTTTAATTCTCTAAATATCCAATTGTCTCACTTTATTCATTGCACTGTGTACAATTCTACCACAGTAAGCATGCATATTGAATACTACTGAATATAGCAGGGACCCAGTAAACATATTGTAGTAAATATTTTAGGCTTTGTAGCACATTCAGCACCTGTTGCAACTCCTCCCTTCTGTCACTGTGGTGCAAAAGCCCTTAGAGACAATACATAGACAGGTGTGGCTGTGTTCCCGTAAAACTTTACTGAAAGGTGGCAATCTAGATTTGATCTTCAGGTTGTGTAGTTTGCTGATCCTCGAAATCCGGGAGTGAAGGAAAGCTTAAAAAATAATATTTTATATGTTCTCTAGTCCTGAGACACCATGATCCTAAATAGTTTGTCTTTTGGTAATAAAATGTTTTAATTAACAATGTTGGGGGCATATATTTATAGATATTTTTCATGTAGAAAGAAAATACGGATAATAATAAAAGGTACACAAAATAAAAATATTCCTAGATCTCCACTAACAAGTTCTGAAATTCCTTGATAACTTTCTACTATACTATCTTTCAAAACTATATGAAACTCAAACAGCAGCAAACTGCATACTCAGCCTCTTTCACAGAGGATTTTAAAAGCTGCCATTCTCTCCAGCTAAGTTTCCAAGGCCTTCCTTGTCTTTTTTTGAAATGCAGGAATGAGCCTACAGAGACCAGCCTGAACAGAACTGTTTGGTCTGAAATGGGTGTAACTGCCCTAAGTGTTGCTATGGTTCCACCTTTGAATTATGGTTACGTTCTAGTTTTAATAAAGAAGTAGACCTGAAAAATAAAGACTCAAGGTTTTAACATTAACCACAAGTGACCAAAACAATGAAATAATCTAATAATGTGCAAGTATATACCAGTGTCTCTTTTATTTACTAATAATAGTTCGGTTATGTTATTTTCCCGCTAAAGGAAACCCACATTTCTTTCCATCATGTATAAGATGGAATAGCGTGCCACAAAATTAAACATTATGATTTATGGGACTTATTAAGTGTAAAATAAGAGTGTAATTAGTTTTCCAGGGCCAGAGGCATGTCTGGATTATTTGAGTGGAATATGGCTGGTTATGTGATAAACCTATAACTGTGAGTCAATGATACTTCTCCCTTTTAGTATCTAGAGCTTTTCAAATATTGTTGTTGTTGATTGTAAGTGGAAGATGGAGTTATTAAAGCTTACAATTCATCTTTTTTGAGGCTCTTGGTAAAAACTAAGTGAAAACATGACCTGGCTAGGCTAGCACTTACCTAAACCTATAGACATCTTAATTAATCAAACAAAATTGACAAAAATAATAAAATTAGGGAAAGTGGCATTAACAATGAACTTACTTTTATCATGCCATTTTTTAGACTCACATTTCTTACATGGTAAAATCTATTAGAATTTTTAATGGTGGTAAAATTGGACATTCTGCTCCCAGCTGGTGGTTCCTTCTCCAGAATACAGTCCTACTGAATGGTTTTGGTCTTCACCATTTTCATCATTCTGGGTCTGAAGTTGAAGGGATACCCAAGGGAAGCTGTTCCCATGGCAATCTTAGCGGCATACACACACAGAAAAAGAAACTGAATCGTAAGAGTCCCTTTATGATCTTGATTCATCAGTGGTTCATTGTCATTTTCATACAATATTTTTGTCCAAAACAAATAACATAATTAAACCCACAATCTAGAAATAAGGGTAAATGCTGTCCATATGATGAAGCAAAAACAAAGGTATGGATATTGGTAAAAATGAACAACTATGGACAGTGTTTCAATCTATCACACCTGCCAACTATGCAAATAATATGATTTACATTTTACCATGTCACTTTTTTTCAGAATAATTAAAAGAAGTAACAATATTAAATTCAAAAATTGTAGTTACAATTTATTTACCAAGTTTATTTAGGAAGTTAAATCTAGCTTATAAAACTATTAGTTACAATACTATTAAAAATATCTTCAGAATGGGGGCACCTGGGTGGCTGGTTAAGTTGGATAAGATGGTTAAGCTGGTTAAGCATCTGCCTCTGGCACAGGTCATGATCTCGGGGTCCTGGAGTAGAGCCCTGTTTCTGGCTCCCTGCTCAGTGGGCAGCAGGAAGTCTGCTTTTCCTTCTCCCTCTGCCCCTTCCTGCCCTCATGGGTACACTCTCTCTCTCTAACAAATAAAATCTTTAAAAAATATGTATCTTCAGCACAGATATTTAATTTGATTAGATTATTGGCTATTGTGCAGCTATCAATACAACATTTGTCACTGTAAAGAATACTTACAGACACAGCTTGTACTCTCAAGGAATTCACAACTTACTGAGAAGCACAGATGTGTAACTGAATGATAGTATACTGAGCCAAAACACTGTGATAAGTTCTAAATTTGACAAAGTAATATGGAAGTTTTGGAGATAATAACTCGGCTTTGAGAATATGGTGAAGTGAAATATTAAAAGAGAAATATAACTTCAAAGGCAGTGGTAAAGGGCATTTCAGGAAAGAGGTAATAACCAGAGCAGAGACACAGGCATGTGGGTGGTAGCCTGCCTTGTCCCCTGACACGCATATCATCCACTGGGCTATGGAGACTATATGTGAGAGCAGGTAAAAGTAGAGAGATGGAAATTACTATCACCTGTTCCAGAATATCAGCGATCTCAGTGTGGTTGCTGTTTATGTGCCTAAGCTAAAAATAAATGGCTAGAAATAAAAGGAGGATAAGTGCATTTTAGATCACATGTCTTGGTCTGGGGTACCCCCCAAAAGTATATCATCAAACAAAGATTTGGGGTAAGTAATTTGCAACATAAGCACCAGAAGAAGAAAAGGAAGAAATGAGAAAGTAATAAAGAAAACAAAAATAGCAACAAAAAACAGTGTGTGAGTGAGTGTGTCACTGCTGTGGCCAACTCTTGTTTATTTCTTCTAGGAACGCTCAAAGATGCTGTGAAATATAACTCAGAATCAACAAATACTTGTGTTATGAATACATCAATAGGAAAATGAGAGACCACAATTAAAGATGGAACTTAGCATAATTCAGAACCTTAATCCTTGAACAGGTTTCCCCTCCATGCCTTAAACTCCTTTTGGGACTCTTCAATTGTTCACACAAACCAGTTTTGTGGATTTGCTCTATTTGTGATCCTCCTGTATATCATTTGGTTAATACTTTTAAATCCATTAACTATTTGCTGTCCTTCTGGAAATAAGGACTATGAAATCATGGTTGGATGTATTAACCTCATGTTTGCCACCAATCTCTCATTTGTTTAGGGCTGCTCCAGGGGTATTAAGTCTTTACCACTTCTGGCCTGTTATGGATGAGTTGAGTGCTTTTCCACAGACAGAAAAGTCCTCAGATAAAAAGGCAAGAATGGGGGCGCCTGGGTGGCTCAGTGGGTTAAACCTCTGCCTTCGGCTCAGGTCATGATCTCAGAGCCCTGGGATTGAGCCCCACATCAGGCTCTCTGCTCAGCAAGGAGCCTGTTTCTCCCTCTCCCTCTACCTGCCTCTCTGCCTATTTGTGATCTCTCTCTCTCTCTGTCAAATAAATAAATAAAATCTTAAAAAAAAAAAAGGCAAGAATGGAACACTATTCCATAGACAGAAAATGGCTTCAGACAAAAAAAAAAAAAGCAGGAGAAGAAAATCTAAGAAAGAATACAGCTCCTTGATAAGGATTTCGGTAACTAATTTTTGGATATGATACCTAAAGCACAAACAACAAGATAGAAAATAAACCAGTGGGACTACATCAAATTAAAAACTTCCACACAGCAAAAGAAACCAAACCATCAAGATTATGTGAAAAGATATTTGTAAACCATGTATCTGGTAAAGGGTTAATAGCCAAAACATATAAAGAAGTCATACAACTCAATAGCTAAGCAAATAACCCAATTAAAAAGAGTTATGGATCTGAAGAGACATTTCTCCATACCAAACATACAGAAGACCAGCAGGTATTAGAAAAGAGGCCCAACATCTCTAGCCATTAGAAAAATGCAAATTAAAACCACAAAGGGATATCATTTCCTGCCTATAAGAATATCCATCCTCAAAAGGACAAGAAATAACAAATGCTGGCATGCACATGGAGAAAAGGGAACTCTAATGTACTGTTGGTGGGATTGCAAACTTGGTATAGCCACTGTGGAAAATGGGATGGAGGATCCTCAAAGAATTAAAAATGGAACTACCATATGATCTAGCAATTCCACTTCTGGGAATATATTCAAAGTAAATGAAAACATATGCAGAATAACTTGAAAAGATATCTGCACTGCCACGTTCATAGCAGCATTATTATCAATAGCCAGGACTTGGAAACAATCTAAGTGTCCATCAGCAGATGAATGGATAAAGAAACTGTGGTATATATATACAGTAGAATATCAGCCATAAGAAAGAGCAAATTCTACCATTTGTGACAACATGGATGAATCTTGAAGACATTATGCTAAGTGAAATAAGTCAGACAGAGAAAAACTAATACAGTATCATCTGTCTCACTTATATGTGGAACCCAAAAACAAAACAAAAAACCCAACTCATAGAAAAAAAAATCAGACTTGTGGTTAACAAAGGCTTAGGGTGGAGTATAGGGAATTGGAAGAAGGTGGTCAAAAGTACACACTTCTAGTTATAAAATAAATAAGTACTATGCTCGTAATGTAATTTTTTCAATATATATGGCATACTGTATATCATATGTGGAAACATAGTTATATGGGTGGCATAAAAAGAGGCTACAAAGAGGATTAATAACTTTAAGATGCTAGTTGCCTCTGGAGAGAAAAATTGAAAAAAAAAAGACTTTCTTTTAATGGAATCTCTATTTTTATTGTTTTAAAAATAGATCTCGGGCGCCTGG
Source organism: Ailurus styani (assembly GCA_002007465.1). Lineage (NCBI taxonomy): Eukaryota > Metazoa > Chordata > Mammalia > Carnivora > Ailuridae > Ailurus > Ailurus styani. Next base: position 147,981 of record LNAC01000626.1, read on the forward strand.
GTGGCTCAGTGGGTTAAAGCCTCTGCTTTCGGCTCAGGTCATGATCTCAGGGTCCTGGGATCGAGGCCCACATCGGGCTCTCTGCTCAGCAGGGAGCCTGCTTCCCCCTCTCTCTCTGCCTGCCTCTCTGCCTCCTTGTGATCTCTCTCCCTCTGTGAAATAAATAAATAAAATCTTTAAAAAATAAAAAAAATAAAAAATAAAATAAAAATAGATCTCAAGTAAATATATTAATACATAAACATTTACAAAACTGCATGAGTACAGAGGTGATTTTGAAATATTTTCTGTCCATTTTTCATGTTTGAAATATTCTGCAACTTTCAAAATGTGTAAAATAAAATGCTTGAGTGTAATGAAGGAAATTTGCTTAAATTCTACCAATAACCAATATCTGAACTACATTATCAATTTGCATCATTCACAGAGGAACAGTATATTTAAACTATAGTAAAATTTAACTCTAACCAATTATCCTACAATTTAAATTACCATAGCCTGAATTTATAACATTTGAATATGAATATGGTTATAAATAATGAGTGTAACACAAATTTCTTTAGGCCATGACAATCTTTAGGTCCAAACAGCTCATTAACCATCAATGCTCAAATTTATTAATAACTCCCATCTGCATTTATGCAAGATCTCAGCTCTAATCAGATATATATGACCTCTACTCTGCTAGCTATTCCTCCCAGAAAGCTCTGTGTTGATGATATAGAAGCTCTTGGAGCAAAGTTTGCTTTTATCCTCTTACTATCTTCTGACCATTTTCTTGTCAGATGCTTGCAAGACAACTAGGGAAGCATTTGCTTAGGTGGACCAAGGATTGAAAAATCCTGGAAGATGCTGAGTTGTCAGTGAATTCTATTTAATCTTCTTTTGGACTCTCAAATAGATCTATTGGTGCCCTGGAGTCTTAAATGCTCTTTATGATCTCTCTCTCTCTCTCCCTTTTTTTTTTTTTCCTTTTTTGGAGAGAGAGAATGAGAGCGTGCGCACAAGCAGAGGTGGAAGAGAGGCAAAGGGAGGGACAGAGAGAATCTTAAGCAGGCTCCATGCTCAGTGCAGAGCCTGACATAGGGCTCAATCTCAGGACTTTGGGATCATGACCTGAGCTGAAATCAAGAGTTGGATGTTTAATAAACTGAGCCACCCAGGTGCCTTAAATATTTTTATGGCTTTATTTAAAGTTTCCCATGCAAAGAATCAGATCTGTTTTGGGGGAATTGCTTAGATACAGATACCACCATGCTTCCATGGTTCCCCCCTAATAAATACTTTAAAACTTAGATACTGGATCAACTCAAGCAAGAGGAGTAGTGGGTAGAGGACGTATGTACTACTAGTTCACAAGATACTCACTCTCCTCATATAGGCTTAACTAGGTTACCACTCAGTGTCTAATACTATTAGCTGTGGTGATACTCTCTCTGCATTTTATAATTCAGGGATCCTTTCCTGAATATGGGATACAATTTGTGGGCAGTGTCTTATGATACAAAAGCACTAAAAATAAGCACCAAATCTTTAGTATATTCAGGAAATACAGTTGACCCTTCAACAACAAGGCCTTGAACTACATGGGGCCATTTACACATGGATTTTTTTTCAATAGATACAGTACAAAACCATAAATGTATTTTCTCTGGGGCGCCTGGGTGGCTCAGTGGTTAAAGCCACTGCCTTCGGCTCAGGTCATGATCCCAGAGTCCTGGGATCGAGGCCCACATCGGGCTCTCTGCTCAGCAAGGAGCCTGCTTCCTCCTCTCTCCTCTCTCTCTGCCTGCCTCTCTGCCTACTTGTAATCTCTCTCTCTCTGTGTCAAATGAATAAATAAAATCTTTAAAAAATAAATAAATAAATAAATAAATAAATAAATGTATTTTCTCTTCCTTATGATTTTCTTAACATTTTTTCTCTAGCTTACTTTATTGTAAGAACATAGTATCTAATATACAGAACATACAAAATCTGAGATAATTGACTGTTTATGATATTGGCTAAGGCTTCCAGTCAGCAGTAAGCTATTAAGTTTTGAAGGAGTCAAAAGGTGCACACAGAATCCAACTGTATGGGGAGCTTGGTGTCCCTAACCCCCTGTTATTTAAGGGTCAGCTGTACATAAGTAGCTTAATGTGGTCAGGTATATTTATGTTTGACTTTCCATTCTTACCAATATTGATGTTAATATGGCAGTTGCAAGCAGCTTTAAGATTCATGGGAACTTGGGGTACCTGGGTGGCTCAGTTGTTTAAGTGTCTGCCTTCAGCTCAGGTCATGATCCCAGGGTTCTGGATCCCTGCTCAGTGGGGAGTCTGCTTCTCCCTCTCCCTCTGCCACTACCCTGCTCATTCATTCTCTTTCTTTCTCTCATAAGTAAAAATAAAAATACATCTTAAAAAAATATTCTTGGCAAGCCAATGCCATAGTAACTAAATTCATTATTTGCTGAAAAGCAAAGAGGGAAGTTGGGAAGTATACCAGACAGTGGTTTGCCCTTTAGAGAATTAATGAAAGAGAATGAAGAACCCCTAAGGCAAAAAACCCTTAAATGCACCTGGAAATAACCATCCTGAAATTGTATCATTATTTAATCATTGGAAGAACTAACTAAAGCTCTGAGTTTTTCATTGAGGATCTAAACAGAAATTATAGTATATGCTCAGAGGCCATATGAATATTTCTGACAAAGATAAGCAGTGAAATGAGTTGATGCTTCTGTTGAAAAGGGATAAAGCCAGTCTACTGGTGAGGCATTTATCATTACAGGAAAAAAAGTATCAGTAATTTTATTCCCCATTCTGAGATTATCACTCACAGCTATGGTCTCCGTTATTGCAATAACAAATTGAGAAATAATATTTCCCCCAGGAAAATGTGGGATGTTTTAATGTTTTATGGCAGAAAGACATTTTTGCAGACATTGCAGAAAGCTAATGTCTCCTTTAAATTGGGCTATAATTCAAAGAGAACTATGAAATGCAGCTGTGAAAAGTCAGCCAAATAAGCTTATACTTCCTAGTTTATTTTTTAAATATTTTTTATATTTTTATTGTTGCTCATTTTGTGGCTACAGGACTTAGTACAGTTGCTTTATATCATATCTGTCCTTGATTAGAGAAAAATTAAGTATCCCTAAATAATAAGGTGTAAGGCTCAATATAAGCAGAACTTTATATAGATATATATTGATATATATCTTGTATAGATATATATTTCATATATAGATAGATCTAGTAATATCTCCACTTGCATTTTACTATTATTTAATGCATATCCCATTAATAAATATATATTGAGCAAGTACTGTTTGCCAGACAATATGCTACATGTGTTGTACACATTATTGAAAAGAGCAGGCAAGCTTTCCATCATGAAGCCTAAACTTACAAGCTTAAAAAACAAGACCAAGTTAAAAATAAAAAGATATATAATGAAAATCTGTGCTAAAATGTCAAAGAAAACATAAGAGCAGATTATTTGAGTATATTTTTAAAATTTTAGTTTTCTACAGAATCATTTTATTTACTAATTGAAATAAAATTTTACTGTAGTCAGCTATATATTCATAGATTTATTATTTTAGTCTTTATTGTGGCATGTATTATTAATTTAGAAAAGTATATAAACATAGAACAAGTCAAAGACTTGCAATAAGATCAGCACTCATATAAACCCAACTTAAGAAGTAGCATAGTCCCAATACATGTCATAACCCTCTGTTTCTCTCCCAAAGCATTACCTACCCTACCTCTCAAAAGGAACCATTATCACAAATAGTTTGTCAATTATATTGCATCTCTTCATAATTCTACTACCTATGCAGTTAATACCGTTATCATTAAAAATTATAAGAATGTAATCATAAAATATGTATTGTTCAGCAATTTACCTGTTTTGCTTATTTTTTTGCAATTTCTCCATTTCTACATATGTAGCTGAAGTCCAAACATTTTAGTGCTTCACTGTATAACAAAACTGGGGTTTTCCAATATACTTTTGATAGATGATGAATCGCTTCCCCCCCCTCCTTTTTTTTGGCAATTATGGACAGTACTTCAATGAGCAGTCCTGTCTCCTGGGACAGGGGCATAATCATTTTGCCCATGATATATTTACTAGTTTACATTTACATTATATTGCATCTTCAACTTTATTGAATGAAAAGAAATGCAGTTTTAACATAGAAAACAGGGGCGGGCACCTGGGTGGCTCAGTGGGTTAAAGCCTCTGCCTTTGGCTCAGGTCATGATCTCAGGGTCCTGGGATCGAGGCCCACATCGGGCTCTCCGCTCGGCAGAGAGCCTGCTTCCTCCTCTCTCTCTGCCTGCCTCTCTGCCTACTTGTGATCTCTCTCTCTCTCTGTGTCAAATAAATAAATAAAATCTTTAAAATAAATAAATAAATAGATAGATACATCTATAAATAAATAGATAGATAGATAGATAGATAGATAGATAGATAGATAGATAGATAGATAGATAGATAGATAGATAGATAGAAAACAGGGGCACCTGGGTGGCTCAGCCCTTAAGAGTCTGCCTTCGGCTCAGGTCATGATCCCAGGATCCTGGGATCAAGCCCCACATTGGGCTCTCTGCTCAGCGGGAAGCCTGCTTCTCCCTCTCTCACTCCTTCTGCTTGTGTTCCCTCTCTCACTGTGTCTCTCTCTGTCAAATAAATAAATAAAATCTTAAAAAAATAAAAATAAAAAAATAGAAAACAAAAACATTTAATGTACAATATTAACAGTATAAAGATAAAAATCTTATATGCATCTTACTAGATACAAAAAAATCATTTGATGAAATACTAATTCATTAAATACAAATAAAACTACCACACTAAAAGAACAAACCATAATATCTGATAAAAGTAACCCTAAATAAAAACTAAAACAAACATCTTACTTCAAGACAGAATTTTGAAAGGTTTCCCTAGGAGATCAACAGTAAGATAGCAATGGCCACTATTGTCCTTTCTAGTCAACGTTTTACTGAAAGTTCTGACGAGAAAACACAATAAAATACATGAAAATTGGAAAACCTTAAATCATCTTGTACTTTCCAAATAGATAATTCTATCATTTGAAAATTACGATATTTTTGTTTTTCCTTTTCAAACTTCATACATTATATTCCTCTTCTCATGACAATGCTGCAAAGATATGTTAGATCATAGACATCTTTGAAATTTCTTTAACTAAAAGGAAATGGCTCTATTATTTCAAAATTAAGTGTGATGTGTGTATGGGTGTATTATAAATGCTCTTTTTTAGTGTAAAGATGTTTCCTTTTCTTTTATTGACTAAAATTTTGTATAAAAGATACCTGCCTGCAATGACTGATTTCTCCAGTGAAGCAGCTAAACGTAGTATTTTTGTTTCAGTAAGACTTTGAACTGCTCATAATTTTCTTTCATGGCTATAAAAGTACTTCGTGTTTTTAATGACTTAGAGTCACTTTCAGAAAGTATTTTTCAAAGTAATGATTTTGTTGAAAATTTAAATTATTGGCCTAAATTTATTTTTATTTTTTTGTTAGCTCTATGGTTATGTCTCCTTTTTCATTTACATTTTGTTTACTTTTACTTTCTCTTTTGATTTTGATCAATCTTAAGTTCATTTTATTATATATTTCAGAGAACCAACTTTCAGCTTTGTTGATTTAATTTGCTTTGAATCTCATTTTCTAAAAATAGATATATTTACTTATTTGAGAGAGAGAGAGACAGAGTGAGAATGAGTCAGGGGAGGGGCAGAGGAACAAAGAGATTCCCTGCTGAGCAGGGAGCCCAACTCTGAGGCCTTATGCCAGGACCCTGATATCATGACCTGAGCAGAAATCAAATCAGATGCTTAACCAACTGAGCCACCCAGGTGCCTCCCTCCTTGTTTTTAAAGATGTATTTATGTATTTATTTGAGAGGGAGAGAGAGGATTTCATTAATTACAGATTTCACCTTTGACATTTCCTTCTTTCTATTGTTGGACTTTATTCCGTTTTCATTTAGTTAATATCTTATTATGGACTCTTAGCTGAAGTTTCTCCAAGGAAAGCTATATATTTCCATCTAAATACAACTTTATCTACCTTTCAGACATTTTAAAACATATTTCAACATTTCATTTATTTATTATTTATTTATTTCAAAGATTTATTTATTTGAGAGAGAGGGAGCACAAGTAGAGGGAGAAGGAGAAGCAGACTTCCCACTGAGCAGGGAGCCCAATGTGAGACTTAATCCCAGGACTCTAAGACCATAACCTGAGCTGAAGGCAGACACTTAACCAACTGAGCCAACCAGGTACACTTCCAGTTGTTATTTTTAATACTTTATTTCTGTTCTAGTTTTTCATTTGTGGTTAGAGTTGTATTTTTACATTTTAAAACGCATTTTTAGTTGTTTTAAAATGAATATCTAATTGCTTCTGTTCAGAAAAATGTCTGCATGAACACAGATGTTTAAATGTGTTCAATTTAATATGTCATTGTAGTAGAACCTCAAAGTTCCAGACCTTGATGATCTTTTAACCTCTAACTTTCCTACTTTCGCTTCATCCCAATCCTTGTTTGGATTCCTCCTAACACTGCTAGCTTAATGATTTATTTAAAAGTTGTAAATTACTTTTAGTCACAATTTTACTTATTTTGTCAGGCGTTCTTTGGTAATATCTATTCTACAGGCTGGCATAACTTCAAATCCTCTATTTTCTTTTATTTTCAGAAGATGAACAAAGCCTCTGAGTTAGTCTGTATTTAAACTCATTTGTGTGATTCCCCCAATCACATATTTTCTGTTCATGTGTTTATTCAGCAGAGATTTTTTTGAGCCCTACTATTTTACAGACACTGTTTTACATGCTGGTGATATAACTGTGAATGTTCAAAGTTTGTCCCTGTGAAAAACAGAAAGAAATACATTAAATGAGATACTGGTTATTGATAAGTCCTAAGAATCAAAACAAAGCAGAATTAATAAATGATGAGTGAAAGGGAATGCCCCTTAGTCATAAAAGACCAAAAGGTGATATTTGAGCTGAGACCTGAAGGTTTGACCTGAAGGACTCAGATGTCTATTTGTAGCAAGACGAATTCAGATAATAAAAAAGTACAAAAGATGATGAGACAGGAAGACACGTGACATGTTCAAACCGCAAGGAAGCTGGTATTGCTCTACCTGAAGGATCTTTTGGAAAATAATCAGAGATAAGGAAAAAGTAGTAGCTAGATACCTATGTTCGAGTATCCTATAGCTTACAAATATTAAAAGCAACTTTTGTGAATATTGCTGGCTGGCATTTAATTTTTCATAAAGAAAGGGAAATTAATTGTTTTATTTCTGAGTTTACTTTCTGTTTGTTAAACCTCTTTACCTGTCTATTTGAGAGTATTTTTCTTTAATCTTCAAAATCCAAGCATCTTTCCAGAGTCCATTAACTTTGCATTAATTCTACCATCAATACGGTGAGTAGTTTTGTCCTACAGAAACAGGTTATTTTAGAATAGAGATATTTTTATTTAATTTTCACTTCTATTTATTTTATCTGTTGGTATACTTATTTTACTATTCTATTTGTAATTAGGACATTTTCCTCACTAATCCTTGATTTTGATCAGCTTCCCTTTTCATATTTGTCTCTTTTTGTCATTGTTGCATTCTACGAAAATGAACAAAGTTTACCTTCTAAAATTCCTATCCCCATTTCTTCAATTTCCATTCAAGATTTTATGGCCTCCAATGAGAATTTATAATCATTATTATATTCTTTATTTCCCTGCATTGCATTCTTAATTAAACAAGTTCTTTTCCTCTTTGCAACCTACTTCTCAGATTTAAGTCTTTGCATTTCTGCTTGCTCCTTCTTATGTTACTGTTTTATTTTTATAGAGACAATATCACCTTGTACTTATTGAGAATGCAAAGCAGATCTTCTGTAAAACTTTCGTTGTTGTTGTTATTTTCTATCTCAGCTCTTATTCAGAGGTATTATTCTCTTAAATTTTTCCTGGCAGTGGTTCTCCTTACTGCACCATTAATTGTGCTACAGTCTATTTTTCATTTGCCTTATATTGTCCTATTGTTGCTTATTCACATTTAAAATGAAGAAATAAATATTCAAGTGCTTATTTTCCAAATATCCAAGTTGTGGTCTTTTGCTTATTTATTTCTATATCTAACAATCTTGGTCCCCTTACTTATTTTCCACAGGCTGTTGGAATGAAAACTTGGAGATAAGCCATGCAGGAAAAGGGTAATACACAAAGGAGGAGAGAAAAAAAAAAAATAGAAAAGCTTTCTGAAACCATGGAGCCACCGGACTGCTTATACCCATAACAGCAAATCCTATACTTTCTAAGGATATTAAAAGAAAAGCTGAATCCATATCTTTTTCAATCCTAAAAAATAGTCATCAAATAATGATTAGAAATGTGGCACTACTGAAATTGTGGTGTGAAAATATCCCAGGTTAATTAATTGATTGAACTACTTTTTAAATTATCATTTATAAATACACTCAATTTTATTAACTTCAAAAGTTTACATTCTTCAATGTTAATTTCATATCTTGTATTTAATAAAAAACGGAGATTGAAGGTTAATATAAAACAGCCATACTTCCTCTACATACTTTTCACTTCATTTGGAATAAATGTTGCATCTGGGCTGTTCTTTTATTAATTTATATCCTACAAATTTACCTTCAGAAAATATTCTTCTCAATTCATGTGAAAATAAACTTTCTAATTCATCCCTTTTGGATATGTCTTTTTAAAGTATTTTTTCTCTAAACCTCGTATTTCAGTGACTATTAGTCTTTTGTTTTTTTTTTTTTTTTTTTTTTTATGTTTTACTTATGTTACAGAGAGCACACTGGGGGTGAGGGTGGAGGGGAGGCAGAGGGAGAGAGAATCCTGGAACCTTTAACCACTGAGCCACTCAGGCGCCCCCTGTGGCAATTAGTATAGCTGTGGCCTTCAGCAAGGACTTTGAGAACAAGCTTTTCCTTTTAGCAATGGTTGAATTTCTTTTTTGAATGACTGAATTTTAAATCTAATTTTATGACCAAGTTGTAAAAGGTACAGATGGAATTGTGAAGGGTTATCTTAAAACAAATTTATAAAACTGAGATACCAATGATTTCTGGCTATTAAGTTGCTCATATTCTTACTACTACTAATAAAAATCTCACTATAATTTTTTTCTCTCTCACATAGAAGAGAAGAGCTTTTAACCTTGGCATCCCAGGGCGCCTGGGTGGCTCAGTGGGTTAAAGCCTCTGCTTTCGGCTCAGGTCATGATCTCAGGGTCCTGGGATCGAGGCCCACATCGGGCTCCCTGCTCAGCAGGGAGCCTGCTGCCCCCTCTCTCTCTGTCTGCCTGCCTCTCTGCCTCCTTGTGATCTCTCTCCCTCTGTGAAATAAATAAATAAAATCTTTAAAAAAAAAAAAAAAAAACCTTGGCATCCTGGCCTAATTCCAATTATTTACCTAACTTCTTTTTAATTCTACTTACTACATTTTAAAATTACAGCAATTTATTTCTTTAAAAAATATGACCATCTCAGATCATCCTTCCCCAGATATAAACCTCACAAACAGCTTAGTCATATTCTTTGTAACTGAGTAAATAATTAAATAGTGAGAAACTGGATTGGGTATTTTAACTCTGGCTACTGTAACACATTGATCCAGAACTGATAATGGTTCAAACCCAATAGTTTATTTCCTCGAATACAACAGCCCATGGTAGGGGTCTGTGTTGGAGGGGAGGCTCTACTCTAATCAGTCGTTTGTTCAGGAACCCAGACTGACCAAGGTGCTATTCAGCATCTGAATTTCAAGGTTGCCGTGACCTTCCTCATCCCAGTCAGCGTGTGTTGGAGGTCTCAGTGGGCCAGGCCTAAATGTAGGACACATTACTTCCTCTTCTGTAACATACATGGCTGCATTTAACTGCATGAGAAGCTAGAATACAGAGTCTAGCTCTGTGCCCAGGAAGAAGAGGGAACAGGAAGTTGCAGAAAACCCATGCCACAAAACAATGAAAAGTATAAAACATTCCTACAGGAGTAAGTCCATCATCGGTTCTGGTTTGCCTGGGACTATCTGATTTTACCAATGAAATTCCCAAGTCCTGAGAATCTCCTCAGTCTCAGAACCAGGACAATTTGTCACTGAAGTTAGAAAATTAATGTATTTTAAAATATTAAGGAAAATGGCTTATATAATGATTGAATTTGAATCAATTTTGTCATAGGGAGAGTAATCTAAAAATGAGTTATTCAAGGAAAATAATCCTTTATATTTTTTTCATTGTGAAATATGGCATACAAACTGGGAATTTATATGACCAGGAAAAATATCTTGAGATCTATGAATATTTGGCAATATACTTAAAGATTTTGCATATATTGACACTTTTTAATAAAATGGTCATAACTAACAAAACGTAGGAGCATGCTTTCCCACAAAGTTAGTTATTTTTGGGGGGGGCATATAGTAAAAATATTTTATTTTTTAATTTAATTTATTTTATTGAGTACAAATATTTTTAAAATAAAAAGGTCATAATGATGAGACTTTCTAGACTGGACTATGATGAGTTGCCTGCTTCCATTCTTTCCCTATACACCCAAGGTGGGGAGTTCTAGGTAGAGCTCTATGGAATTGGCACCTTCATCATTAAAGCTAGTTATTTTACATCATTTCAATATCTTTGCACATGTATTCATTCTTAAAAATTATTCAAAAATATTGACATTTTAAAAGAGACAATTCCACCAAGTAAACAAAATAATGCCAGATTCCTTTCATAAAAATAATATCTGGAAAATATTTCACAAGTATAATACTTTAATTCAATGATAGAGGACTATTCATGGTATATTATAATGTTACATAAAAAGCAATGTTTGCTCAATATTATCTCTACTATTTAAAGATATATGTTTACATGTATGTAAAGATTTATTTATTTGATATATATAGAGAGAGAACAAGAGAGCACACAGGGGTGGGGGTCAGAGGGAGAGGGGGAGGGAGAGACAGAATCCTCAAGCAGACTCTCCACTGAGTGCAGAGCCTGACATGTGACTCAGTCACAGGCCCTGGGATCATGACCCGAGCAGAAATCGAGAATCAGCCAGTTAACCAACTGAGCCACCAGGCACCCCTGTTTACATTTATATAAAAATAAATACATGAGAATGAAAACAATGCTTACTTCGAGATGCTAATATTCATAGGTTACTGAATTTTCTTTTGACACCGAGTATACATTTCTCTATGAGAAAAGGCAAACACTATTTTAATTAAAAAATAAAACACATTTTAAAAACCTTAGCATACAAGTAGTAAATAGATCTGCACTTATACACCACATACAAGGCTGAAGAAATCTGATTTTCTTGTTTATTTCTCTGAAGCACACTAGGCTACAATATTATTTTTCTTATTTTTGAATTCTTCTTTTAAACATTGGTTTATTATTTTGATTTCCATATGGGAGTCTTTAATTCTATAATGAAGAATTAGTGATAAAGAATTTATTAATTTACATGTTAATAATCTTCCTAGGACTTCTGGAAAATACAATGTTCCTTTTCATTTCCAGAGAACACCTAAGAATGCAAACTTTCTTAACAGGTAGAAAACCAGGGGCACCTGGGTGGCTCAACCGGTTGAGCATTTCGGCTCAGGTCATGATCTTAGGGTCATGGGATTGAGCACAAAGTCCAGCTCCATGCTCAGTGTGGAGTCTGCTTCAGATTCTCTCTTTCACCCTCTGCCCTTCTCCCTCTTGCATACGTGCTCTCTCTAAATATTTTTTTAAAAATAAGTAGAAACCCAGTTTTTAAAAAATTTCATGTGACCATTTGATATTCAAAACTGGTATTTTAAGGTACAAATTTGTGTATATAGTGGAGTGTATGTGTACATATATTAAAATTTGTTTTCAAGAATAGGGGTGGGGGGTCGTGGGGGGTAGGGAGGGAAAAATAATGAAACAAGATGGGATGGGGAAGGAGACAAACCATAAGAGACTCCTGATCTCACAAAACAAGCTGAGGGTTACTGGGGGGTGGGAGGGTAGGGATAGGGTGGATGGGTTATGGACATTGGGGAGGGTTTGTGCTTTGGTGAATGCTGTGAAAGATGTAAGCCTGATGATTCACAGACCTGTACCCCTTGGGCAAATAATAAAAATAAAATTAAAAAAAAAAAAAAGAAGTAGAAGAATATGTAAAATGACATAGCCAAGTCTGATCTAGTATGAACTCTTGTCTCCTGCACAAGTTTCCAATCAACAATAATAACATATTCTGAAAATAAATATCTACTGAGGGGCGCCTCGGTGGCTCAGTCAGTTAAGTGTCTGCCTTCAACTCAGGTCATGATCCCAGAGTTCTGGGATTGAGTCCCACCTTGGGCTCCCTGTGCAGCAGGGAGTCTGCTTCTCCCTCTCCCGCTCCTCTGCTTATGCATGCTCTCTTATAAATAAAACCTTTATAAATAAATAAATAAATACTGAATATCTACTTTATGCCATGCTAAAAACAGATTTAAAAGCATGAAGCTTCATATTCCTTACACTGAAGGGAGACTGAAAGTTATAATTTTATTACAAATAATGAGCTTAGGTATAAAGTACTGTGGACCCACAGGACAACACATACAAACTATGCCTGAATAATAAAGGAAAACCTTCAGGGCGCCTGGGTGGCTCAGTCCTTAAGTGTCTGCCTTCCGCTCTGGTCATGATTCCAGGGACTGAGTTCCGCTGGAGCAGGGAGCCTGTTTCTCCCTATCCCACTATCCCCACTTGTGTTCCCTCTCTTGCAGTATCTCTGTCAAATAAATAAATAAAATCTTTAAAGTAAAAAAAAATTAAAAATTACAAAAAATAAAGAAATAAAGGAAAACCTTCTTTTGTTGGTGTTGGAAGGCATATGGAGTAGAAGGAATTCCAGAAAGCAGAAATAGCTTGTATAAAAGAACAGAGCTGTGTACAAACATGGTATCATACATCACATATCTTTATACTTCTCAAACAGCTGCCCTCTTTCATGGTGCTTTGTAAATGCCATTTAGCCTAGGCCTACCTCCACGTCCTAAACCTAATGCTGTCTTCTTCATCGCAGGTATTAGCGCAGACTCGCTCCCTGCCTTGCCTGCGTAATGACACCAGTCCTGTGCTCATCCTTTTTAGGTGTCAGTGATCAAAGAAAGGTCTCCAATTTCAGTGTAATTATCACAGGGGCATGGTGCTGAACCCAAGAAGCATGGGAAGCATACTGATTATCTAAGTTTGAAGTAACTTAGAAGAAAAAATATTAAGTCATATAAGTCAAGAAATAGAAGATATTTATGGAAACACGGGCATATTAACAAGCTTCAAACAGCTCATGGTAAATAATCCCCTACTGCTTTTATATTCCAGATCTAACTTTCTTCTCAGGGCAGGCTGAAATTTTAACAGAAAGAGAGTATTCTTATCTGCCTCTGTTGACATGATGTTTCTCTTTAAGTAATTATGATAAAAGACAGTGACATTTCACGTGGAAGTGTTATTTGTCCTAAGTGCATCTTACTGATTGTTAACTATCTTTAAATAAAGAAGTTCCTGCTGCCACTTATTTGGGATAATGCTAAATAAAAAGAGCTTTCTCTGCCAGGAGCATCTTAATCACAAAAACTTGCAATTTAGAGTGATCTCCCTTGCAAAAGAAAATGTGAGGAGCATGCAAAAAATCACTGTTGGTTTTCTCTGTTGACACTGAGTTAGCATGTGTGACAGTTTCCAGTCCAGCAGTCCAATGGAATCTTGTTGTAAGGTGGAGTCATGGTGTTGGAGGACACATGTCTATCATTTCAGTAGTCCCTGAGGTTACTCACAAGCCATCTTTACTAGTTTCTATTGCTGGGCAAATACATTGTCCCAAACTTAACTGCTTAAAAAATACATATTTAGGGGTACCTGGCTGGCTCAGTTGGTTAAACATCGGCCTTTGGCTTGAGTCATGATCCCAGGGTCCTAGGTTCGAACCCTGCATCTGGCTCCTTACTCAGCAGGGAATCTCCTTCTCCCTCTCCCTCTGCTCTTCCCACTCCTCATGCTCTCTCTCTTGTTCATTCTCTCTCTCTCTCAAATAAATAAATAAAATCTTAAAAAAAAACCCACATACTTATTTTATTATAGTTTCTTTGGGTCTGGAGACTGAGCACAGCCTACCTGAGTCCAGTGCAAACCTGAAATCAAGGTGCTGGCCAGGATGTAGTCTCATCTGAAACTCAACTCTGGAAAGATCTGCTTCTAATTCATTCAGGTTTTTGGCAAAATTCGTTTCCTTGTGAGTATTGAAGAGTCCCTCCCCATCGCCTTTTTGCTGGCTTTTGATTGGTGGCTGCTTTCAGCTCCTGGAGACCACCCACAGTTCCCTTCCATATTGGATTTCCCAACATGGCTACTTGCTTCCTCAAAGCAACCAACAGAGAGAAAGAGACTCCTACAAGATGAGTGCTACAGTCTTCTATAGCTTAATCCCATAATCACATATGATTATGTAGACATAACCAAATATGTCATATCTCCTCTCAGTGTTCTTCTGGCTAAAAGTAAATCACAGGACTCCCATACCCTTAAGGAGATGAGATAACAGAAGAGTATGAACATCAGGAGTTAGGATAATGGCAGGCATCTTTTCAGTCAGTCCCCTACAACAACTCTGCAGCCTCCCAATTATATTCAGTCTAGTGAATATATGCCTAGCTGTACCATTTGATACAATAACAAATTGCAACCTAATGTATATAATATATATGTTTTAGTTATATTTACTCTGCCATAATCTAAGAAAAATTCAGAATACTATCCAACATTCTACATATTCAATCAAATTTATTCATACAGAGGTGAAAGACAAATTTTAAATGACAACTGTACTGAGAACACCCATCAATCTATCTTTTGAACTGGTAAAGTTAAATGATTGCCAAGGCCTCCACTATACAGGAGAAATCATCTGAATTAAATGAGGAATCTCACATGCCAATAGATAGAACTAAGGAATTAAAACATTCAATTTATTATGTAATAAAATATTATAAAGCTTTGAATTTACTAGATTACTTAATCTAT
This sequence comes from Ailurus styani, assembly GCA_002007465.1. NCBI lineage: Eukaryota > Metazoa > Chordata > Mammalia > Carnivora > Ailuridae > Ailurus > Ailurus styani. The sequence continues at coordinate 163,128 of LNAC01000626.1, forward strand.
GTCCCCATGCCTATTTATTAGTGAATTTTTAATGAATTACAAAGTAAAATCTATCTTTAATCCTAATTCAAAATTATGAACTTGAATGTACTTTTTTTTTTGCTATTTATTTGGACTATACTTTTGGTTGACTATATGACTTTGGTAAATTGGACTTCCAGATATTATTAAAATACTACAATAAAAATATCCATACTTTTATGCCTCTTTGTATATATCTCACAAATTTATACATGTATACCAATCTTTCCTACTGCCAATTTCTCTGCCTTAGTATCATCTCCTGTCCTAAAACAAGAAATGTCCTAATTTCCTAATTTATTTTCTGTAGAGAAATGAAAATATATTCAGTTAATACAACCTGCTTTTGTACTCCCTTAAAAAACAAAACAAAAACAAAAAATAATAAAAAAAAAGAAAACCTTTAGAGGCTTTGGGTTCCTTCTGGAGTAAAATCCCACTTCTTTAACTTTGTCTCTGTAGTCCTGTATAATCTTCCATTTTGTGAGGAGTCTCCCACAACTTGCCTTATTTTATACACTTTAGCTGTACAATTTTCTTCCAACTACTAAAAAATCCATACTGCCTGTCACCTGCTTGGTCTTACACATAGTATTCCCTTGTTCATATCTCCTCTATTGTCTTCTCCTCAGAAAATTACAGCTTACTCTCCAGGTCTCAGAATATGTGTTACTTCCTATAATTAGTTATACAATGATAAAGGGGTGTCAATGGTAGTAGATTTAGGAAGTCAACATTGGTAAAATGCTTGTTCTGTGATAGGCACATTCCAAAAATGGAAAGTGGACCATCTTTGGGGCATAAGCTAAATACAGTAAATGTGTTTTAGTTAAATTGATGTATGGTATAATTCCATTGTGAACAAGGCATAATCTGCAGTATAAAAATATTAGATAACTCATAGGAAACACATCATCTAGAAAAGATCACCCATGACATTGTTATTTACCATTCCTGACCATTTTCTGTACATTTATATTTTATATAAAACCAGACCATAAGCTATATACTATTTCCAAAATTAACTTTGAAAAATCATTATCAAATATTAAATATTAATATATTTCCATATATAAAAATTCCTAACAAAATAAACTTTCATTCTTTTTTATAGTTGAAAAATATTCCCTTGTACTATAATTTATTTAAACCACCCCTTTTGGTTGGACATTAACTTCTTCCACTATAATTTTATTATTGTAAACAGCACTGTATTAAACATTCTTAGAGGTAAACTCTGCATGTACTTATTTTGTTTCTCCTCCTAAAGTTCACTATCTAAAGATCAAGTGGGTCAAAAAGCATAGGTATTTTTAAGCTGTCCATTATGTTGATACTAATTATATCCGAATAAATAGATCATAGAATAATCTTGAGTTATTTAAATCCTCAAAAGCTCATGACTCTGAGTTACTTCTGGAAGGTAAGTCAAATGCAAAAAAAAAAAAAAAAGAATAATTCCATAACATGTAGTATCATTTTAAGGAAAATTAATTTTTAAACACCTTGATATTTTATATCCCTCCTCAGTATAAAGTAAAATGCATAATAGCATGATTAACTTATAAAATATTTTGAAGTTATTTCAAGTTATAGAGACTGCAGTTCAACAAGCTATGTAACAAATTAGAGAGATGCTAACTAGGAAAGAAAAACTAGCACACTAGCAACAACCCTCAGAGTTGCATTAACTGGATAATTTTGCCAATATCTCAGGCCCAGTAGTCTTAAATATCTGATTTTGACAGAACACCACGAGCCAATCTGTATCTGAGGGGAAGATTCCAAATATTTTTGTGTAGGTGATTAATGGATGAAAAGAACATTCTCTTTCATAAACATGGTAGATAAACAATCAGGGACAGTCACATAAACATCACTTCTGTACCTGTTCCTAATTGCAGACCTGTAGAGAATGTCAAGTTTTAATAAAATTAAAATAGTACTTTTGTAGCAGGAATTGTGTGCATCACATTGGTGTGAAAGAAATCTGGGTTGATGGGAAGGATAGTTCACAATGAGTCAATGCTTAGAATATGATTTTATTTTAGCTCTAGAGGATCGCAGGGATAACAGAGACCTATGAAAAAGGTCAAGATGTTTAGCTCTCTAAATAACTTCCTCTTTCCTTTGTGCCCATGTTTCAAAAAAGTTTGTTTTATGACAAGCTTTGTCACATACTTATGGCATATTTTAATGTTTTATTTTCTAAAGGAGTTTACATGCAAACAATTTAATTTCATACTGGATGTCCTAATCATATAGAACATTTACTATCACACACTACTGCTCTATGTCAAGAGACTATAGTTTAATTTATACAATCACCTGAATAAAGGAAGACCCAAGAAATATTGTGGGAACAGACTTCCAGAGCACATGATATTTTGCCACTGTTTTGGATTATCTGCATTAATATTATACTTCATTAACACAGACAATCAAGATTTGGCAGTATTGATTGGTGTTGATGCCAAGAAAGCAGAGAGGTAGCCTGAATTTGCATGAATAAGAATGGATTTATGAAAAACTCTTGGGCATAGGAGTAAATGTGAAACTCATTTCAAAGCAAACACTTTAGTGAATAGTTTGATTGACAAAAAGCTCTGTGTAAATGACAGCTGCATTTCATTTAAATAATAAAGGTGTTGACCTTGGTAATCAATGGTTTATCTCTAGATTTTCACAAGTGGAGGGAAGAATATTTGTGGAATAATACAATATATGCTATCCCAAAATTGGGATTAAGATTATTAGTTGGAATTTACTGATTTCAGATTCTGACAGAATTTGTATGATTTTGCAACAAAATCCATTTCCTTATTACTATAAAATGGTTAATAAAATAAAAATAAAAAAGATACCATTTACTCTAATTTAGGTATAATATACCTAATATATTCCATTCTATGCTTTGGTAAGTTATTGACATCTCTGAAAAATACAGCTGGGAGTAAAATATGCCAAAGCCTGAAATTAAAGAAAAGCTATAACAAAACCCAGTACCTCTAAAATCAAATTAGACGATGATTTAGATTAAACTTTAAAAGCAGATCCAATCAATTTTAGACAATGAACATTTAATCTGTCAAGGGTTTAGGAATACAAGCTTCTGGTGGATGAGTTACATGTGATAAAGTTTCATTTGTCGGAAAGAGGAATTCTCAAATTCCCATCTTTGTATTCATTGATCATGTACTCTAGAAATGAATCCAGGGATTCCTTTAATCCCAGTTCAATGGATAGTTATTGACTTTTAGATAGTAAATGAACACTAATTAGATAAAATTGGTCCTTGTGGTAAAACAATAGCTTGAGGGGAAAAATATAATACTTGAAATGCTTCATTGAGGACCAGAAGGGATATTACACTTTGCAATATTTTGTACTCACACTTCACAAATCCCTGAGTGAGGAACTAAAAAAGATGTGTTAAAAAACTAATATATGCATTTTCTTGATTTCCCATATATAATTAGTTAATGGATTATTGTATATAATTTATGCCTTCTTTATAATAGTTTCTTTTAAAGTTCATCTGTTCAGGCATTTTGCTATTGTTCACTGCTGCTTCAGACATTGCCTAAATGAAAGAATAAATGAACAAATGATCCTTTGTAAATTTGCATTTTTGTACTTATAGTCTTAAAAATAATGAAACAACAACATGATTGTCAAGTTTTGGATCACAAATGGATTATGGCTTTGTAACTTCCAGTGTAACAAGACCAGACTGGGTAGTTGCCAGATTATTACATACAAGTGGTGCTCTTGCATACACAGAAAAGAAGAGATGCCAAGAAAATGAAGCAACAGATGGCCATTATATCTCCTATTTCATTCATGTTATCTATACTAGAAGTTCTGAATAGTTGCTCTTGTGTGGACATGGACATTACACAATTTAAGAAAATAAAAGTAAGCAGTAGAGTACTACAGTAATACAAATAGTGTACATCTAAGTATAACTTAATAATTTTCAGTGATTTAATTGGTCTATAAACTTGAGAATCCAGGAGAGTGCTAAATACATGGTATGTTCAAATTTCCTGTCTACAAATTTAAAAAAATAAGTAAATCAAAAGTAATTCCTTAATATTTATGTCATCTTGTACATTGTACAAGATGTAACCCAGATGTAAACCCAGAGCCTCATTCATAAATTGGGCATAGTAATGATTCTAAATTCACAGATTTGTCATTAAGGTTGCATGGATTAATATACACGAAGTGCTTGGAAATGTGGCTGGCATGTATTTAAATGCTTATTAAAGTTTAGCTATTTTCAGTATTATCACCATTATTATGTTTATTTGGCTGATTCAGTCATATGTTCTTGTTACCCTTGCCACATGAGACTGAAAAACAGCATACAATCTAAAGACTCCCATAGATAGATTAGGGAAATAATATCTTTGTTTTACTAGGGTGTCCAACAAGGTAAATCTCTCCAAGTGTATGAGGCCATTCTAATTAGCCTCAGTGTCTCGAGTGTTTTTAGTGTAAAATTCACATAAGGAACGCAGCAAAATTAGAAAGAATTATACAAGCAGGGCGCCTGGGTGGCTCAGTGGGTTAAAGCCTCTGCTTTCGGCTCAGGTCATGATCTCAGCGTCCTGGGATCGAGGCCCGCATCGGGCTCTCTGCTCAGCAGGGAGCCTGTTTCCTCCTCTCCCTGTCTCTCTGCCTGCCTCTCTGCCTACTTGTAATCTCTCTCTCTGTGTCAAATAAATAAATAAAATCTTTAAAAAAAAACTTATACAAGCAGAAAGAAACTCAGACTCCAAGAAAAACTGAAGCACACATCAGAAAAATCAGGAGTATAAAAAGGAATTAGTACCTACTTCAGAGGAGATGACAAGTGATGAGAGTACCTGAGGATATTGTTAGGCTACCAGATCTATTATTTAATCCTGAATATAAATAAATTATGTTCCATTTCTCTGCCAGGCTACAGAACTTTTTTATCCTTGCAATTAGCCTTTATCCCCTGAAGGAAAGAAGTTTCTGTTGCCTAAAACACTAAAGAGCCAAACTAACACACATTCTTTCATCTGTTCTCACAGTGATCAAGATGGAGGCTAGGGCTACGGATTGAATACTGTAGTACATAACCACGTCTTTGATATGCCAAGTCTTGATTACTCCCTGAAAATCCAAAATTTTCTTTCACCTCAGAAAAGCAGGGTCTTTAAACATTAGCTTTTCTACATTAATGAGTCACATATAAAGATATGCACCTATTCTTGAAAAAGTACAAGCTATGATTATTTTTTTTAAATAAACAGGCACAAAATATTTCCATCCAAATTGGTTAAGTGACCTCTAAGACTGCTTTCTCTTTTTAAGAAAGATTAAAAAAAAAAAGTATTCTGCAACGATTCTTTTCCAGCCTAGAGATGGAACAGGACAGAAATGCCATGAAGATTTTAGGCACACTATAAAAAGACAGAACCTCTCCAAGGCCATCCTGCTCAGTGTCAACCTGCTGGAGTTGCCCTATAACCAACTAGGTTTATGATGAAACAGGAAGAACAATATTTGACCCATATAACATCTAAACATGAGGTATAGTGAAAAGACAATGATACTGGAATATATAAGGCTGCGGTGCCTGGGTGGCTCAGTTGGTTGGGCAACTGCCTTCAGCTCAGGTCATGATCCTGGAGTGCCGGAATCGAGTCCCACATAGGGCTCCCTGTATATTGAGGAGTCTCCTTCTCCCTCTGACCCTTCCCCTTCTCATGTTTTCTCTTTCTCATTCTCTCTCAAATAAATAAATAAAAGCTTTAAAAGAAAGGAATATATAAGGCTGGCTATATTACTAATTATCTATATCTTTGAAAAAGTACCTTAATTTCCCTTGTCCTCGATTTCCTAGCCTCTAATAAGATGCGGTTATAAAAGATTGTCTATAATAAACTCTCCAACACTTCAATCCATAAATTAGCTTGTCAAGCCCCTGACATATCTGAATAATGCTAAAGACGTTATTATATTGAACATAATTCTATATCAGGGATTTGTTTAACTCAATCATGATTTGAATCTGGTAACTTTAAAAACTGATATATGAACCCAGCTGAGAAGTTGAGATGTACATTTAATCACTTGAAATGGACAAGGTTTTGTCACCATTGAATACATTTAGTAATACATTAATAAGTTATGCAAATAGGTAACTATTCACATGTTTCATTAATTCTTTAAAAAAAAGTGGGGAATTTTAAGCCAATGTACTTTTGTAACATGAGAAGACCTTTCCCCTTAATTGGGTTTTGGTTTTACCCTGCTTATTTGCTTTTTCCTACCAAATATTAAACTGGAAAAAAATGGTTTTAGGTAAAATGAATACTCCAGCATTTATTTGATAAGATTTGGATTGCTATGACATTTTAAGGCATATGTAATACGATTTTCCAATGGCAATTAAAAAGGACTTAGGTTTAAATCTCAACTCTACCTTTAGTAATTTTTTCCACCTATGACAGGTTCTCTCTCTTAGTGATCATGTGTACTTACTAAGGCAAACACACTAGGGAAGGGATGCACACACTAAGGTAGAAAGCAAAGGAAGGAGTTAGGTCAGCCCAGGAAAGAGAATTACAAACATTTCAGCATTCCTTTCCTACTTTTCTTGGCCTTAAGAACCCTCTTTATTTCATGAGATACCCCTTCATGTTAATTTGGAGAAAATCTCCTCCTTCCTTCTAAGTACTCCTCTGGAACCATAATTATGCTTCACCTGTAGTAACTACAGAAACACATCTTAAAGTAATTGTATCTGTGAATTTTCTCCCCACTAGATTATAAATTCCTTGAAGACAAGAAATCAATCTCAGTTCTCTCTGTATAACTCAGTACACTTTCCTAAAACAAAGAACACAATGAAGGGCCCCTGGGTGGCTCAGTGGGTTCAAGCCTCTGCCTTCGGCTCCGGTCATGCATGGTCTCAGGGTCCTGGGATCGAGGCCCCCATTGGGCTCTCTGCTCGGCAGGGAGCCTGCTTCCTCCTCTCTCTCTGCCTGCCTCTGTGCCTACTTGTGATCTCTCTCTCTCTGTCAAATAAATAAATAAAATCTTTAAAAAAAAAAACCTAAAAGACAACCTACTGAATGGGGGAAGATATTTGTGAATGACATATCCAATAAAGTGTTAGCATCCAAAATATATAAAGAACTGATATAACTCAACACCCAAAAAAATAAATAATCCAATTCAAAAATTGGCAAAAGGACATGAACAGATTTTTTTCCAAAGAGACATCCAGATAGATGGCCAACAGACATGTGATAAGATTCTCAATGTCACTCATCATCAGGGAAATGCAAATCAAAATCACAATGAGATATCACCTCACATCTATCAGGATGGCTAAAATCAAAAACACAGGGTGCCTGGGTGGCTCAGTGGGTTAAAGCCTCTGCCTTCAGCTCAGGTCATGATCCCAGGGTCCTGGGATCGAGGCCCACATGGGGCTCCCTGCTCAGTAGGGAGCCTGCCTCCTCTTCTCTCTGACTTCCTCTCTGCTTATTCGTGAACTTTCTGTCAAGTAAATAAATAAATAAATCTTTTTTTAAAAATTAATTAAATAAATAAAATAAAAAACACAAAGAACAACAGGTGTTGGTAAAATGTGGAGAAAAAGGAACCCTTTTGGTGGGAATGCAAACTGGTGTAGACACTGTGGAAAACAGTATGGAAGTTCCTCAAAAAATTAAAAGATAGAACTACCCTATGATTCAGTAATCACACTACTACCTATTTACCCAAAAAATACAAAAACACTAATTTGAAAGGATATATGCACCTCTATGTTTATGGCAACATTATTTACAATAGCCAAATTATGGAAGCAGCACAAGTGTCCATGGATTCATGAATGGATAAAGAAGAGGTGGGGGTGCCTGGGTGGCTCAGTCATTAAGTATCTGCCTTTGGCTCAGGGGCTGATCCCAGGGTGCTGGGATCAAGCCCTGCATGAGATTCCCTGCTCAGCAGAAGCCTGCTTTCCCTCTACCACTTCGCCTGGTTGTGTTCCCTCTCTCACTGTGTCTCTGTCAAATAAATAAATAAAATCTTTAAAAAAATAAAATAAAGAAGAGGTGGTATATATATACACAATGGACTATTACTCAGCCAGAAAAAGAATAAAATCTTGCCATTTTAAACAACATGGGTGGAGGTAAAGAATATAATGCTCAGCAAAACAATCCAGTCAGAGAAGGACAATACCGTATGATTTCACTCATGTGGAATTAAAGAAACAAAACAAATGGACAAAAAGGAAGAGAGAGAAAGAGAGGCAACCAAGAAACAGATTCTTTTTTTTAAGATTTTATTTATTTATTTGAAAGAGAGAAAGAGCACAAGCAGGGGGGAGTGGCAGGCAGAGGGAGAAGCAGGCTCCCCACTGAGCAAGGAGCCCGATGTGGGACTCGATCCCAGGACCCTGGGATCATGACCTGAGCCAAAGGTAGATGCTTAACCAACTAAGCCACCCAGGTGTCCTCAAGAATCAGATTCTTAACTACAGAGAACAAACACCCCTCTGATGTTTACCAGAGGGGAGGTAACTTGGGAGATGGGTGAAATAGTTGACAGGGACTAAAGAGTACACGTACCATGATGAGCACTGAGTAATGTATACAATTGTTGAGTCACAACACTATATACCCAAAACTGCTATAACACTGTATACTAACTATACTGGAATTAAAATTAAACCTTAAAAAGAGTATTGTGCCCAAAGAGTTATATGTTATACAGACAAAGCATGTCATCAATTATAATAATGATCAAGTAGCCACAACCACAGACAATATACAGAATATTTCTATTTCCCCAAATAGTGCCCTTGTGCTTTTTTGCAGGAAATTCCCTTGCTCCACGTTTTGGCACCATGAAGCCACCAATCTTTTTTTCACTATGCTTTTCTGCCTTTTGTAGAATTTCTAAGACAAAGGAATATGCAATTCTTTGTGTCTGCCTTCTTTTATTTTCTGAATACTTTTGACACTCCCGCAATGATATATATATTAAAAGGTCTTTTTATAGCTGAGTAACATTCCACTGCAAGGATTTATCCCAATTTACTTACTGATTTACATGGTGAGGAACATTTGAGTTGTTCACAGTTTGGACAACTACGAATAAAGTTGCTATGAACGTTCACACAGAGACTTTTACATAGACATGTATTTTCTTTATTCTTGACGAAATACCTATGGATTTATTTTCTGAATTATATAGTAAATATATGCTTAATTTCACAAGAAACTGGCAACCTATTTGTCCATGTAGCTGTACCATTTTGCATTCCCGCTAGCAATGTCTGAAGAGTTCCAAATGCTCCATCCCCTTGCCAACAGTTGATACTTGTCTTCTTAATTTCAACAATTCCATTTATTTACTTACCGACCAGTAAGTAGTGATATCTCACTACTGTTTTCATTTGCATTTCTAATAGCTGATATTAAGCATAATGTCCACAATATCATTTCATTAACTTTGGCTATAGCATCTCAGTTCATGTTAGTGTTTGTAAAAATGGCCACAATAATTCTTCCCAACCCTGCATGGCACACTTTTGAAATATAAATTTAAATATCCTCCCAACACTGAATGAAGTTTATTTTTTTATCGCCTGTATCTGAGCTTAAACATATGACTTGCTTTGGCAATCTGCCATTTGGAAATGGGTGGGTCACAAATAAATAATTAAAAAGCCAAAATCAAGTGGAAAAATAATCCAGTGTTTATTACCTGCCCTCAATTTATTGATCTATCAGCAATATTTGACATAAGTCTTCACTCTTCGTTGAAAGACTTTTTCATTTGCTTAATTTTCTTGCTCTCTTTCTGACTTTTTTTCTCCATAGCTTCATCCAAACAACCCCTTAAATGTGGAGTATACCAACATATAGTCAATGGATTTCTTTTCTTTTCCACTGAAATTCACTCTTGGTGATCTTATTCAGTCTCATAGGCAGTAATACATGTGTATGCTGAAGGACACCAAATATATATCTTCATCTCAGGCCTTTATGTGTCAGCTCTAGGTTCTTAACCATTGTATACCATTTCCATTTAGATGTTGCTTGATTTTCTTAACATTAATATATGCAAACTGAATTCCTCATCACTTATCCCAAACAAAAACCTTCTCATTTTGAAATTCTTGCAGATCTCAGTTACTCTTGTGAAGATATTCTTAGAGTCATCTTTGATCCCTTTCTCGTGAATCCCTTATCTAATCTCTTAGAAAACTGCTAACTCTAACTTCAATATATATATAGATATTATATATAAAATAAGATAGGTATATGCATATATAACCCAACACCTCTCAATGACTCTATCACCACAGAGCTGATTTATTATCATTCTTATCAGGATTATTATGACAATCTTTCAACTCATCTCCCTAATTCTGTTCTCATCTTTATCCATCCATTTTTACTCTAGCAGCAATACTAACCTTTTAAACCATGGGTCATATTATTCTATGGCTCACAATCGGATCACTGCTCACAATTATCAAGATAGTCTGGTACTCTATCACCTCTTTGGATTCACCTACTATTTATTCCCCCACTTTCTCAGCTGCATTTGTAATGATCTCCATACATCTTGCAACATCATAGTCTTTGAGCTGGCTCTTAAATTTGACTGGAATTTCTACCATGTATCTTCACTGATTCATTCATGTTCATTTTCATTCCACCACAGATTTTTCAGTGAGTTTTTTCCTAACCAACCCATTTAAAAATGAACTCCCCTCTGTAAATACTCACTCTTCACCTTTCTGATTCCTTTTCCTCCTACAGCACTTATCATTCCCTAAGATCATACATGTACACAGTGCACACACATACGCACATACATATTGTTTGTATTTACTCTCTAAAATATGTTCTCCCTATAGCAGAGTATGTGTGATTAACTACTTCACTGTTCTATCCCAAGTGTCTGGCAAAATAATAGGTTCTCAATAAACATCTTAAATAACTGAATGCACTAACAAATCTAAGTTATACTTTCATAGTTACTGTTGTCATTAATATAATAAGATCCAGTTTCTTTTTGGCTTCATTTCCAATGAAGTGGATATGTTAAGTGCACAGACATAAAATGTATCTCTGATTTTCTGTGAACCATTAAGTCTTTCAAACAATGCAGAGACTGAAACTACCTCATAAAACTTACTGAGGCAATTTATCACACTAAAATTATAAAGAATAAATGATGAAACTCAGAATGTTAAAAACATATCACCAAAATGAACATGCAAAAACTGTAGGCTAAAACATATACCAATATTGCATCTACTGTTGAAAACTAACATACTCCAGATTTGAAACATTAACGTTAAATCAGTAAATATACCCTCATAATGGTTATATGACCAACTCAAGCTTTGTGCAGCACTTGTACTTAGTTGCTTCCCTATAGTTTAAGAGTCATGTGCAATGATATAGAAGTTGTTTTGAATGAGATTGTACCAGTCTTACTTTATCCTAGCCAAATACCTAAATGATAATAATAATCAATATGTAAAACAACAATCCAATATGACTTTAAAAGCACTTCCTCAATATATCCATAGCTTAGCCACTATTCCATACTGACTTGTCAACTATAATATGTTGGTTGTGACCCAGACCCAGTGTAAAAACAAACAAAACACACACACAAAAACTATTCCAGGAAACTCTCGGTGTGGGATAGGGGGAGTTAATTCAATGACAGAAGTGAATGTGAAAAAGGCTATTTTACAGAAATGGAAAATGTTATTCTGTTAATAATCAGTTTAGAAAATGTAATTTTCCAAGTAGGAAATATCAGAAACTTTTTCTAACTGAACAGTAGGAGGACTTTGGAAGGCATGAAGGGGATATGTTCATGATAGAAGACAGCTATGTATCCTTAATTGCTTATTTTACCATGTATTTGATTAAAGTGTAATATTACTTAATATATAATATAAATATTTAGTACTCTTCTTATTCTAAAATAGAGTTCAGGATACTTAAGAGAGCATATTACAAAAATAATTATAAAATTGTTGTAAGAAGGAAAATAAATCAAGAAGATTTTTAAAAAATATATGAAAATACTTGACATGCAGGCTAATTACGTATTTATGAAAAATAACTCATGAAGGAGACTTTTGTCAAATTAAACTGTTTGCAGAAATATACTACATGAATCACAGAGGAGTAAGGCCGCCATAGATATAACAAGAGCATGAACCCAAAGCCCCATCATCTTCCTACCTATGGGTTTCACAGGTCATACTTTAGAAACCACTCTTTTGGGATACCTGGGTGGCTGGTTTAAGCATCTGCCTTCAGCTCAGGTCATGATCCCAGGGTTCTGGGAATGAGTCCTGCACTGGGTTCCTTGATCAGTGGGGAGCCTACTTCTCCCTCTACCTGTGTCCTCTCTCTGACAAGTAAATAAAAATCTTTAAAAATAAAACTAGATTTAAAAAATTATTTAAAAAAAGAAATCACTCTCTTATCCTAATGTAATACGATAAGGAGCAGAGTGTACAGGTATAATTTGGAAACATAAGGACAAAATGCATTGATATGTTTTGATGTGTTATTTCTAGTTAAAAGATGGAAAATTATTAAAAAACACTATAAAAGTTCACAAGTTGGCCAATTAACCAATCTTAAAAAGTTTAATCTCTGAACTTTCCTATACACAAATCCACACCCACAAAACATATTTTATATAGACATAAGTAGAAAAATAATATAATAAACGTATAAAAACATTCATATAATTTTGATGGAATAAAATTTTATCAAATGCTTTATATTTCTTAATAAGCTAAAAAACACAAAATGTATTATTCTGATAACGAAATGGAAAATGGGATAAAAAAGGAATAGAAGACAGAAGATTGTAAATTTGGGAAAGCAGTCAGGACAAAATTGTTGGGGTTAATGTAGAGCATGAAATCAGCCATAATAGCTGGCTTGCTAAAATGTAACACGGAGGCGCCACTGAGGGGAAGGAAGGTTTCAGAGAAGGGCTTGGGCCTGCCGAGGACCGTGTGACAATCTGCAGTTGCAATGCCTGGGGGTGGGGGGGGAGTTGTCTCTACGCCCCCTCCAAGCATTCTCAGCCCAAAGAGCTGCCCTGTGATATAAGAGATGTATGCATTGTCCCTTAGACTATGTTTAGCAGCACTTAAAGAACATGCAAATTAGCATATCGTATATTTCCCTTAAACAGATCCTCCCAGTTTCAGTAAGACCCCTTGTCACACACCATGTATATACCTGAGAAACAGTGATAAGGATTTGTGATTATCCTGAAGGACCAATAAAAGCAGGAGCAAAGAAGAGCAAAGGCTCTTTTCTCTGAGCACTGACCCCTTGCCTTCTCCTCTCTTTCACAGCAAAGTTTGGAGAAACCTTTCATCTCTTGGTACAGGGACTGCTGGCCATTCCCGGTACAAAATACTATAAACAGGGACATTTGTGACATTAGTATTAAACTAAGGCAGTAACAATGGAAAACGGGAGGAGGGAAGTATAAAACAGATGTTAGAAAGTAATGTCAACAGGACTATGTGACACAAATAGGCAATAGGTAAGAGGGATGTGTATGATTAATTTTAGATAAAAATATTTGATGAACAATGTACCACTTCTAGATTGGGTTGGGTTTACCTTGATTATTTATTTTGCTTTCCTTACAAAAGCCAGTTAATAATCTCACTCAAGAATTACTAAGGATTTAGATTAACCCAATTAACTACCAAATGAATTTACAAATCAACATCTCTCTTTCAGGATGGTGACAGAGTTACCACTCTTTGTGTTGCCCATTTGCTACATTATACAGAAGAGGGAGAAAAAAAAAAAAAGGATAGATTTGAGCATATAGAGTTTTGGTCCAAAAAAGTTAAAACCCACATCTTGCTCAGACACCTCATGGAACATATAAAGGAAGGTAAATAAACAGTCATCTTGAAATTTTTTACTCCAGAAATAGTTTATTTTAAACAAAATTTCTCAACCAACTACAAAATTTAAGTGAGAGACTGTAATCAATTCAGTAGAGAACATATAATTCCAAATATTAAGTATTTATAAACATTATGTATTTGTATTAGATGTGTGAGTTTATAATAATTCATATCCTTAGTTCGAAAATTCAAATATACTGCTCTATTTTAAGAAACAAGCTATTATTCTAATTAACTTAATTTATCCCAGTATAGTTTGGTAGGGATTTGTGTTTGTTCTAACATGTATCCTCCATGATCTAAATAAAAACGAATATCATAGCTGCACTGATGTTCATTTACAGTTATTTTTTGGAATAAGAAATAATTTGGAACATTTGAGCCAATATGTTCAGAGTTCAATTATCCACTGGAGAATTCCTTTCTTGGGGAATGAATTACCCAATGAACACAGATTTGCAAATTCAAGTTCCAGTTAAAAAAAATTATCTATTTATTTATCTTTACATAAAGAAAAAATACCAGAATAACAGAACAAACCCAATTAAATCTTTAACATATTTAATTTTAGTCTTTAATATACAATCCATTCCCTAGGTTTTATTTGTGTACATATATACTTTCTGCATGACTTTCTGGTTTTGTTTCAGATTAGCAGATAATTCTGTGCTTGACTGCCAATATTAACGAGCAGAAATTAGACACATGGGAGTAAAGCTTTTAGCAAGCTATATACCTAGGCAAGAGTTATTTTCCTTTAACTATATCCTATCTCATGACAAACAAGGTTTCAATGTTACTCCTTTAATATTTTTGAAGTTAAAAAATTAAATTTTTAAAAATTATGGTTAAAGAGAAAAATCTGTATCTGTTGCCATTTTTTTAATCAGTTAAATTGCTTTTTTTTTATTATGTAGTAGAATCTGAAGGTCACTTCAACAAGTAGCGCTCTTAAAAATATGAACCTGCTCTATTTATTAAATATATGTGACAGGAAGTGTTGGCTAATCTATTCAAGGAAAGTCAAAATCCATCTGATAAGTCTCGACTAACTAAATCAGGATGTATCAACTTACCACCTATATTTAGTGATGATAATTTTTATTATAAGAGATTTTCCACTTCTGAAGATAATTAATCTCAAGACAACTTCAAATATCAAACAAAATTTGGTCTTTAGGGGCACCTGGGTGACTCAGTCATTAAGCGTCTGCCTTCGGCTCAGGTCATGATCCCAGGGTCCTGGGATTGAGCCCCACATGGGGCTCCCTGCTTGACAGGATGCCTGCTTCTTTCTCTCCCACTCCCCCTGCTTGTGTTCCCTCTCTCGCTGTGTCTCTCTCTGTCAAATAAATAACTAAAATCTTAAAAAAAAAAAATTTTGGTCTTTAACATAACAATTAATTTGCAATATTTTCTCTATATTATCTTCAGAAAAATGGCTTCACAAACTGTAAAGCAAATGTAAAGAAACAATAAAGAAAGAAAGGACAAAGAATCACTAACATCTTTCAAAAAACAAATATTAGGTTTAAAAAACAAAGGTAACTACCTAAATATCTAGGGGCTATGTTTCTAATTTTAGTCCTTAGTCATTCAGAGCAATGTCTGCAGATACTAGTAATTCAATTTAAGAATAAAAAAAGGCATTTATTTTAATAAGATACAAACTAGAAAAGGGAAATGAACCCAAATTGTTTGAGCTACTTAAATCATTTTTATCAGGCTATCTCCCTAAAGGTAGATAATTTAATTTGAAAAGATCAGAGTATTGACTGAGACATAGATCCCTAGGTATTTAACAGATAAATGAAACAGATTAAAATGAAATCTATCCAGTGTGATAACACTATACATGGATATTTATGTTTAGGACTCCATCTTAAAACAGTAGATTATCTAGAATAAAATAGTGTTTAAGACATTAACTTTCACTGAATATATTAAAGAAGAATATAGCAATTGCTGACATAAAACAAGACAGTGGCCATTACTATCTAATCTGAATGTAGGTCTGTTATAAGCTACGTAAGAGTATAAACTTCTTTCTTCATGTGACTGAAGAAGCATTTTCAAATTCTTTTTTTTTTTTTAAAGATTTTATTTATTTATTGACACACAGAGAGAGATTACAAGTAGGCAGAGAGGCAGGCAGAGAGACAGGGAGAGGAGGAAGCAGGCTCCCTGCTGAGCAGAGAGCCTGATGCGGGCCTAGAACCCAGGACGCTGAGATCATGACCTGAGCCGAAGGCAGAGGCTTTAACCCACTGAGCCACCCAGGCGCCCGCATTTTCAAATTCTAACATTAGGGAAGAAGAGGTGATTATTAATAATTTGGACTCTGGATTCAAAGGTCCTGGATGTGTTCTTACTAGCTGAATGATCCTGGATAAGCTGCATACTGCCTCTAAGCATTGACATTTTCATCTATAAAATGGTGGTGTTGTGGTGATATTATGGTTAATGAGAGCAGCTACCTCAAAGTTGAGATTTAAGGATATCATACATCTAAAACACTTAGCCTAGTGACTAAAAATAAACTGCATAAAAAATAAGTGGCATAAAAAATAAAAAAAATAAGTGGCATAAAATAAATTCTTAAATGATTTTTTTAAAAAGATAGCTCTTGGTTTTATTGATGGTCTTATTATTTATATGTCTCCCTATCAGGGCAAAAATATGTCAAAAATTCCCATCAGCTGTATCATTGATTAAGGTTTCCCTTGTTTTTGTTAATGAATACAGGTTAATAAGTAATCTGTTAAGTGGATTATCTAACCAATAATTCATGCTAAAACAAGAAATCACAAATCTGCAACAGGCTTGCAAATGCTCCTTATGCCTGCCTTCATTAATCTTGGGAGTAATTAATTAATTAATGATACACATATTCTTTTGCTTCTTCTGTTGCAGAGCTCATAGGATGATTCTGACACCAGCAGCCCTTTAATTACTGTGTTTGATTTGTCTCTGAATTCAGAGGCCTGAATTCAGATCTCCAAATGCAAAGACAGAAAGAATGAGAAAATGGTAAGAGTTAGGAGCTGCTCTAGTAATAAAAGGACTGGTGTTTTAGTCAGGTTAGCACGAAATTGCAGTTGCAAACCTTGGAATTTCTGACTGAAAGATCCAGGAATCCAAACCTGGTGACTTTGTATAATAAGTAAAGCTGTAGAGCTAACATTGGCTAAAAGTAAAGGCTGACAGGAGATTTAGATGTGAAAAAAAGATGTAAAACAATCTTTGACATTAGGAGTCACATTTCTGAGGCAGTTTTGCTTGTCTATTTGATTTCCATAACATTTGTGGCTCTGACCCTAAACATCAATTACTAGAGCTGTGGAATTTTCAACATTAATACTCAGCTGCATGTTTGAAGACACAGAGAAAATAAATGGCTGCGCTGCTAAATTAGGACAATGGAAAAAACAGAGGATAGGATGATAAAGGTTTTTGGGAAAAAGTGCTTATAATGATGGACTACTGACTACATGACGGATAAAGAATTAAAGGAACGCAAGGGGAAATTTACTTATGGATAGAAAGTGGATCCATAGGGTCAATAACAAATAATTTTTGCTAAGAGTGAACTATAGTATATAATGCTGGAATTTATACATTTAGAAATAATAAACTCTCTGCTTATCCAGAAAATAAAAAAGTATACACATCAATTCATGCTAAAACTGACACTTAAATAGAAGAAAGTATGAGTGCTTTAATGACTTAAGTTATAGATTTGAGTGTTTTTGGTGTTTTGTCAGAAATTAAATGTTCTAGAATGATTTTTCCCCTAATAGGGAAATTTCTTATAAAAAAGAATAGTAATCAAGTCTGTAAGTCGTGACTTGTCCCTACTTAACGTATGATAGTTTATGCACCATCAAGTTGGAACTATCACCAAATGTACTGTCCTACTATACCAAAATTTAGTATATGGAAGTCAGTGAAACATCTGGCAAACTTCCAGGAAAATAACCTCTCTATTTGAAATAATTACATATTTAAAAAACAAGGATAGACTTAGAAGATCAGCATACATCTTTATAACTCAGAGTGATTATACATGCTCAATTTTAAAACTCTATATAGTTTATTATTTATCAAGTACAACAGAAAACAAATACAGATTAATTTGTAACTTATCAGGAAACTCCTGCTTTCAAGGTGAAAACATTTAAACTGTGGAGAGAAAATATTAAAGGAATAAAAGCATAAACACTGGTATAACGAATACTAAAGAAATACAGACAGTCCTTACAGTAAAAGTAAATAGAAGAGTTTATAATTTCCACTAAACTGCAAGTAGGAAAAGTATTTGATGTTCTGTTTTACGAACATATTATAAAAACCTTGGTCTACCATGACAAAACGACAGCCTACAATGTAGCAGTGTTTCAGTTCTGCAATATAAATTTATGTTTTCTTCAGAAGTAAAAATCTTTTGGCAGAGTTGAGGAAGAGAAAAAAAGAAAAGCTCCAGAGACAAGAAAATAAATGGAATAGATCTGATAACTCAGTGAAAGCTTTTGCTTCAATGTTAATTTGTACTACAATGAGAAGGTTATTGGCAAGGACACAAACTTTGCTTTTTGCATTTATAAGAGTTATAAAATGTTGTATGTTTATCTGAAAAAGGTCAAATGGGCACTCCCATCCTTTCTCTGAGATCGCTAGACTAAAAGGAAGCACTTTGGGCAGACCAGCTTGGCTAAGACTATGGGATTTCTGAAGACCTTAATTTTCATCATACATCCTATCATTTTATCCCATGCTTCCAAATGACAGAAAATTTCTCCAGGATAAGAAAGTATTTAATTTGAAAGAAAGCACCCAAATGTCTAGAACCAATTCTACCCTGGTGAAATATTACCTGCTTTTTCTTTTACAACAAAGAAAACACACTGCAAAATTACTGGAATGACTTTCTTCACTTCTAGAGAAATAGGTAACAAAAGGTACAACACTCCCTCTTCCCCAAACCTCAAGCAAACCCTTCTATGCTTGCATCCAAACCTATTAAAATGACCCCTCCCTCACACCAGTAGCCAACAGAGCAGCCTGCATATGTGGACAGCGGATGAAAACTCCAAGAGGCCCTTTCTCATTTAAAAAAAGGTAAAACAAAACTCCCACTTTTGGCCTACAGTGGGGTACTAAAGACACAACTGAGCTATTCACAGTTGAGAACAAGTTCCTTAGCCCAACCCCCAGGGTAATGTGCTAAACACACCTGAAAGAACTGTTTGACAGATTAAGTAACAGTTCTTACTTGGGAGCAATCCCCTTTGGCTCATGGATCCTTTGATCTGATTGTTTCTTGGCCTCTGAATAGTTCCTAATGGGTGAATGATTGGGGGTTTGTGCAGAATCTGGTGTTTGTGATTCACCTGGCAATAGTTATACAAACAGAACCTACTCAGCAATGTTTCTAAAATCTCCCTGAAATCCACTATTTGGTGGTTTTACATTTTTTAATTTTTATTACTAGGTAAATTTAGCATGTATTACATGATGTACATTTGCCTAGATCATTCTTTCTGTATCCATGCATTTTTATAAAGCTTGAGATTTCTAGGTGGTAATACAGTTTGTTTTTTAACTACAGGGAGCATCAGTCTGGCTTTGGTAAGAAAATAGCTTTTGTTAGCATATTTACACATTTGCCAAGCTTTCCACTTGATTCAGCTTTTCTCTATTTATATGACTTTTTTTACAGGAATAGTATTTGCCTTGCATGACTTGGTTTTTTATTTGCACTGTGAGTTTATAACCATGCAGTTTAATGCTTTGGTCTTTGAAGAAAGAAATTTCAAAATAAGCCTAACCCTTATTCTTCCAGAGCTCTTAGTTCAATTATTTATTTTTCACTGAAGTTATTGATGTTACAGTTAAGGAGACAGAGCTTACAGTTTGCATAAACGATGTGTTCTCATTTTATTTCAGAACACTACAACACTAAAACTACTCTTTGAAAAAGGAATATAAAATATTACACATTAACCACGGGTCGGCTGGAAAGGACCCATGAAACATCCTTCCTTGCATCCAGCCATACTTCATTGCAACTGAAAATGCAGGGACGGGGGAGCTAGGGCTAGAACTGAAAATAACTGCAATAAAAGCAAAAGCTACGGGAGGAGACCACTAAAAAGTGGAAGAGATCTGGGTGCTTTTAGCAGAATGCTGGGAAAAAGAGAATTTCAAGATGGTTCCAGACTAGAAAGAAGGAATACAATGGCAAGAAAGAAACCTTTTCCTTCAGGGCCAGAATGGAAAATCTTCTCAAAGTATCAAAGTTACATCATTTATTTTTAGATACTTTCTTTGTAAGTTTCTATTAAATTTTCAGATTCAAATTTGGGTTAGAGATTTTTTTTTCTGTATGTCATTTGATTATTTCCAATGAAGAATTTGAGACTGAGGGTCTACAAAAGCAATTTCATTAATTGCCATTCCATAACAAATCCATCTTTTCCTGGTGGCTGCTATTAGAAAGAAATGGTGTTAATTTTCAGACTACTGGTTGTAACTAAGGGAGAAGAGCTAATACAGACAGGAGTGGTTAGACACATAGCTTTCCCATATTTGTGCTCTGTGGGGAGGGTGCTATTTTAGGTAATGATAAGTATGTGCATTATCTAACACTGAAGATGGAATCTGTTACATATGCTTCCTTACTTTTCCCTTTGTGTTACCATCATAATCATTCATCTTAAAATGCGATGAACCATGCGCAAATACTGTTATTATGGAAAGGATTCTATCATTCATTATGAATTCTTGTATTCATTTTCTTTATACACTGTGAGATTCTCGAAGGCAGAATCAATTATCTGATTCACTTCAAATTCCCACTACTGAGCCAAGCAGTTGTTACAAAGTAAATACTTAATAAATATTTAATGTATATTGAAAGACTAAATGGGTGAGAAAATGAATAATCTGAGCCCCAGGTATTTCAACTGAAAACATGATACCATGTTTTCAAAAGTATTTTCATTATTATTTACATATTTTAAGTGTTTACTTTGTTCATATCAATATACTTAAGTGACCACTAACTAAATCAAGATGATAGGGATTTTCATACCTGTGAGCAGCTTCCTCATGCCTTTTTCTGGTTAGTGACCTCCTTAAAGGTATTTCTAGTCATACTAGATTAATATAAACTAATCTCCACAGTTCTCAAGCTACATGTTAATGAATTCACAGTTTGCATTTGTCTGTTTTTAGCTTATTCTACTCAACATGTTTTTGAAACATACCTGCACTGTTACATGTATTAGAGTCTATTCACTGTTATTGCTATGTAGTATTACATTACATTAATACATCACTATTTGTTTATTCTCCCACTGAAACTCATTTGGAATTTTTCTTGGTTTGGATATGAAGACTAAAACTGTTATATAAACTGTCTTGTATAAAATGTTTTATAGGCTTAAGCATTCTTCTTAGATACATACTTAGGAATAGAAATGTAGGTTTAAAGTACTGTATGCTAAAACATATAAGAAACTGACAGTTTTTCAGAGTGGTTTCATCATTTATACTCAAACTAGAAATGTATAAAAACTACTATTGTTAAACATTTCATTCTACTTGGTATTTTTCAGTCCACTATATTACCTTCTGTTTTCAAATGAAATGCTTACATAGAATGTTATTTGTTCATATAGGGCAAAGTATAAGTCTGGATTGTCTTCCACCTGCCACTCAATATATTTCCTCCCATTTCCCAGACTGGTTAATTAAGGGCCAAAATAAAAACAATTTGTATTATTTAGTCTCGCCAACATAAACAGTATAATAAGTATCCTGTTGTTAATTGAAAATATAGAATCTTATCATGTATCTGCATTCCAAAATAAATCATGGATATTTTTCTTTTGTTATATCATTTTCAAACACACACACACACACACACACACACACAATCACAATGAAGTAACAAAATATAGTTGTTAGATTTCACTGGAGTTAGTATAATTCATAATTCTCACAATATCAACACTGGATATAGAGTTTTTAAAACAAGAGCTAAACCAAAAAAGGTTCCTCAAAGAGTGGTTACTTAATTTGACGATGTAAACACTTTGAAAATATCAATACACATCTTTCTAATGTACTCCACAGATTGACTACAGATTCTGGAACAATATCTGTAACAGAGACAATAAACAGTCTACCAAAATTCATGCTCACTGTTCCATAATGTAGAGTTGTCATTAGAAGAAATCTGTCTGTTCAGGGAATGAAATAATAAAATCTTCATTAGCTAATACCAACTGTTATTTATTATTTTATCCCTGGTGTTCATGCTAAGCCTAACACAAAGTAGGCCCTTGACCACTACATAATGAACAACTCTAGGAATCCATAGATAAACAAAAATCTTTTAACATCAATTGTTAAAGTGGTTTGCTTTAATTAATGTCATGGTTATGAATGCATACCTTGTTTGTACTGAATGGCAAGATACAAAGAATGTCAGATACAAAAAGGTCCCAAATATGTAATGGGTCAAACATAGTAGAACTTTTATGCTCATTTATCCATTAATAACAGATCTGATTGGGGGTGATCTTGCTGCTACAAAATGCTAAAGGGACATTAGTGACTCTCTTATTCCCCAACCTTTGTGTTTCCTGAATGCCACCAGTGGAAGAAAATGCAGAATGGACCCACCAGCTTCATAAAGTCCTGGTCTGGAATGTCACATGTAATTCTACTTTATTAGCAAGAACACAGTCATATAGTCTCAACTAACTGTAAGAGAGTCAGAGAACTTCATTTCTGGGTGCCCAATAATAAAAGGGAGTGGATATTTTATGAGCAGCCTGAAGTCACTATGAAAATTTAGGTCTAAATCATTGTCAATATGTACCGATTTATACTCTGTTGCTGAGTCATGATACAGTAGGATTCCAGTGACTTTATTTTTAAGTGTCAATTACACAGTGAATTTGCTTTATTTAACATTTTAAGGTTTATTTAAGATAAAAAAAGACTTAGAAATGAATTTGCTTTATTTATACATTTTAAGGTTTTACCTAAGATAATAAATATTTAGACTACTTTAAGACATTGTATCATTCTACTATAGTCACGCATTGGAAATAGAGCATTTGTGGAAATCCCATGAGTGTTGACACTTTGTTAATCAGACAAAATTAGATTTAGTTTCTCTGAAGAATTTTTTTTGACTAACGTGTGATCTCTTGAGCTTCCTGATCATCTGTGGAAGCAAGGACAGGTACTGACAAATAACAAGGTGTGAGTCATTAGAAAATGTCCACTTTTAATTTAGTATGTTGTTTACATACTATATCTAACATCACACACTCCTCATTGGTGGGTATCACATGTTGTTGACAAGTTGAATTTTGTGAGATTTTGGGGGGAATTTACACATTACATTCACCATGGTCAAAAGTCAAACTATTATTCTGGTAAAGCCTGGTAAAAATCTAGAATAGCTAGATTTTGTTTTCCCCTTCACTACAGAAAAACTAATTCTTTGGAATATTGACTGGAATATTATGCCGAAATTTTAAAAGAATACATAAAACCTCCAAGGAGTTTCTTTTAATTTAAATAATACAAAGGCTTATGTTTTACTGAATATTAAATTTATTTTTTAGCAATTCCCTCTATTTCAGCAGGGCTGGTATTATATCTGAAATGAGATTACAATTTGCATTCATTCACTCAAGAAATACTTATGGGTATCAACCACCTTCCAATCATGGTTTTAGGCACTGGGAAAATAGCAGTGAAAAGAGCAACCAAGTTCTTAGAATTCAGAACATAGAAATATGTGGAGTCTTACAATAAATGTCTTCTAAATATAAGATATTGGATGAATCCTGTTACATATTTATGTTACCATTTATTCAATTTAAAATATAAATATCAATATCTATCCAATACTTTTGGGCAAAATAGTTAAGATAAACTTATACAAAGTTCTTAGTGCAATGTCCATCATATATAATGGTAGTTTTCTTTACTAGAGCAAACATTTACTGGTCATCCAAACTGTGCTGGACACTACACATGCAAGTGTCATCACAGTTAATTCTCATCATGACCCTGTGATGTAGGTATTTTCAATCCTATTTTAGAGATATGGAGACTATACTTTTCCCACTACAAGACAGCTAAGAAATGAAAGAAATTACATTAAAACATAGTTTTCCTTAAGTGAAATACTATGTTCTTTCTACTGTACTACATTATCTTCTTTTATCTGCTGCTGTATGCAGAGCATTTAGTTGGAAAAATGTAGATTTCATTTGGCACTAGAATAGTATTCTTATTGATATTATCAGTATTAGTATACTAGTAGTAGTATTATTGATATTAAAAATTTTGGAATAAAATTCTTGACAGATTTTTCTTTTAACTTGCAATACTTTATATGCAGCATCACATTGCCTTATGGTTACATTTTTTCCTGATGATAAATAAGCTACTGATCTTACTGGGGATCCTTATAAGTGAAATGTTGGTTTTCTCTTGATACTTTCAAGATATTATCTTCATTTTGTCTTTTAACATTTTGACTATGATGTATCTGAGTATGGAACTCTGTGTTTATCTTATTTGTTAAGTGTCTATCTGATTTGTTATGTCAGACTTGATATTCTTGGCCATACCCATACAAACCAGTTTCCATAAGACCAACCTAGGTGGTAAGGAAGAAAGCAGGTGAGGGCTCAAATGTCACAAACTCTCTGTCCTTAACAAGATTTAGTAGACTTTCTCAAATAAACACTTCTCCATTTTCTATAGGCACTAAGGAAAATTTTTAGAAACTTTAAATGATATTTTTATAATTTCCTCTAGTTAAATGATTGTTTTGTTAGGGAGAGGGTTGTTAGGGAAGAGAGATTACTCTTCCATTATGAAGTTCTGTTCCCTCTACGCTATACAAGGGGAAACTGAAGTACAATTTCTGGACCTTAAGAAAATCTATATAGAGTTATATTCGGAATTTTGAAATCCTGATATGAGTTTATTTCTTATTATAAGTGGAAATGAATAAATCAATGAGATTTCCATAATTTTTAAAACTTAAGGACAGAGATAATGTCCCACTTGCTTTTGGAATTTTAGTAGCTAGTATCTAATAAATATCCAATATATTAAATATATATTTATTGCATTACTTAATGAGTGAGGTGATGTAGTATAATTATTTTCTAATATTTTTTTAATAGACTTAACTTATATGAGAAGAATAAGTATGTACACTTCATTATATTCCAAGGTTATAATTCAGTTTTTAGTATATAGTAGATATACAAGACCTCTCTGTTTACTGCATCATTGAATGATGGATGATAAAGGCCCCATGTGCAGTGTGAACAAGCTAACTTGTTTAGCCAGGACAGTCTTTCTTAATTCTCTATGTTGGACAGAGTGGCTGATCTAAGGTTAGACAATAATTTTAGAAAAAGCAATGCAAAAATTATTGCTAATAATGTTTGAAAACCATTTCTTATTTAGGTAGATGCTGCCAGATAGACTGTCAGATTGCATCCGTGCAACTTCTCATTCTCTGAGTCAATTTGGAAGAAAAAAGGTGAAAAGAAGGGGTGTTGCTCTCATTCTTGGACTAGGATTAGATATAGTGTCAATTCTTGTTGACAGTTGTGGAAACATTTTTTAACACATTTAAGAAAATATTATAACTATAAAATGTTCTTCTTTCTGTATGTAGCAGGAAAGTAAAATGTTATTTTCTTTCTTTAGTTCCAGCTTAGGCACAAGTGGATTAACAATTAGATAACAAGTATGCTCCAATTCAAAATTAAAGTGTTAGACCATCCACAGAGGACTCTAAGAGAAAATGGCCTAAACTTGATTTTGTAACACTTAACCAGCAGCCAGTTTAAGGGCAGCATAGTAGATTGTAGGTTCTCCTTTTTTTTTTTCAATCATAAGAAAGGAAAAAACAAAAACAACACAAAACAACAACAACAACAAATAAAACTCAATCTCCTTGGAGCTAAACCAAGACATGTGACTAATTCTAACCAATGTGTTGTGAGAGAAATTGGCAGGAAGCACTTCTAGACTGATGCAGGGAGAAGCAGTGTGAAGTACCTTATGTACTTCTTTTCCTAGCATTTGAGGATCCTACAAGTTCTAAATGGCACAACTATACCATGGAGGAGCTACTATCACACTTGGCCCCTGAGTGAGAAAACATAATACCTTCCCATCACCCTAATTGAACTAATAGTGTGAAAACTAAATTATTACATTAAGTTTTAAGATGTTACCACAGCATAAAGTTGTCCATCTTGATCAATACTGTGTAAAAGAGACAAGAATGAAATGACTAAGAAAGTAAACCCTTTAAGAAAATGTATTGATCTACTCATCAGGAAACAGCATGATAATCACCCTGGCTTTCGCTGAGACAGGACTTAGCTAACATAGTCTGTGTCATTAAAAGAGCAGGGCTGCAATTGTCTTTCAGAATTGCCAAGATAAGTACATTTATAAGTTTGTTCTCCCTCGACACAAACAAAAATGTGGCCAAAATATCTAAAACTGACATTTTCAGAACTCTGGAAACTGACAATGTTACACAATGAACTAAAATCAGTTATCCCAGAGAAAATACTTAATCTTGGTAAGACAGTGGGGTCTGTGTTATTCTAACTTGGAGCTATTCCCACCCATTCCCTCTCCTCTATCAGTGGAGTGGAGAAGAACAGAGAAAAGCTAACAGCTTTTAGTCAAAGAAGATGACTAACCTATTTTGGAGTTCCATTAAAAACACCTTCCCCGGGGCACAGTCAACATTTTGGCCTCACTCTCAGATTCCTAGAAAATCTCTTCTCAAGGTGTGGTGCCTATCTATTTGACATAGACTTCAGATGCGCAAGGTGCAGTGAGCCAACTTCTAAGGCATTACTGAAACAAAATAAAATTGCTGCCAACATTTCAGCTGCCTACAGCTGTGATTTCTATTGGAATAGAATGGCCAGAAATTTAAAAGCAAAGTCTGGAGAATGAGATGACAATAGGGAACTTTAGAAAGGTCCAACACATACTTGATGATCTAAAATGTTTATAACATGTGCAAGGCTGTGGGCATGCCCAGGAAAAAACATGAAAAAGGAGAAGGATGACCTTGAGACAAGCAGGCAGTGAAAGTTAAGGTTGTCAGAAACTGCTGCAAGTTTGAAGGTATTCTTCTCTCACATATCCCTTTGCAAAGGGTAGAAAACTTGTAGGCAAAGTAATAAAAGAAATATTCTGACTAATCATTGGCTCAACACAAAACTATACTGACCTGGGTGTGCCCCACAAGAAGCCAGGCTTAAAAAGGGAAAACAAGAATTTAACAACAATAATAACTAGGTGAGAAAAAATCTTAATGGCCACAAACTATAGGGAACACAGAATCTACAGAATTAGTCCAGTAGAGTTGACAAACAAATAAGCAGGAAAAATGGAGAGAAAAACAACAACAACAAAAACAAAAACAAAAAAATAGAGTAACAAAAACACCTACGGGGAGAAAAGAGAAAGCTGACACCAGAGTTATTATGTTAGCTAGAATATCCAGTGTTCAAAAAATTATGAGATGTGAAACAGAAACAGGAAAGTATGCCACATATACAGGGGAGGAGGAAGACATAAAATACTGAGGAGGCTCACATTTTGAACTTAGTGGACAAAAACTTTAAACTTTTATAAACATGTCTGAAGAACTAAAGAAAAACATGTCTAAAGAAGGTATGTCAACACTGTCTTACAAAACTGAACGCACCATCAAAGAGATAGAAACTGTAGGGGCACCTGGGTGGCTCAGTTGGTTAAACATCCAAACTGGGTTTTCGCTCAGGCTACGATCTCAGAATCCTGGGATGGAGCCCTAAGTCCAGCTCTGTGCTCAACAGATAGTCAGCTCGAATATTCTCTCCCTCTCCCTCAGCCCTTCCCCCTGCTCTTTCTCTCTGTCTCTGTCTCTAAAATAAATAAATAAACCTTTGGGGGAAAAAAGAGAGACAGAAATTGTAAAAATTAACCATATAAAATTCTGCAGTGGAAAATCCAATAACCAAATGGTATATCCACCAGAGTGTCTCTTTGGGCAAGAAAAAAATTTCAGTGAGCAGAAAAAAAATCAGAAAGCATGAAGATAGCTCAATAGGGAATTTTGAATCTGAGTTGCAGAAGAAAACTAATGAAGAGAAATAAATAAGGCCTCACAGACCTGTGGGACATCATAAAGCATACCAACATACATAGTGAGAGTTCCTTAGAAAATATTTGAAGAAATAATGACCAGTAACTTCATGAGAGTAACATTTCATGACAAATGTTAACTGATACATTAAAGAAGCTTAACAAACTTCAAAAGGGAGAAATTCAAAGTTATGCACATCTAGACATATCATCGTCCAATTGACAAAAATCAAAGAGAAAAATACAAAAGCAGAAAAAGAAATTAAGACACTCTTAAATAAAAACTGAAAGTAAACTTCCCTAAAAGAAATACTAAAGAAATCCTTCAGATTGAAATGTTAGGCCACTGAACAGTAATTTGAATCCACACAAAAAAACAATTTAAAAAAACTCCAGTACCTTTTATGATAAAAAAACATTCAACCAACCAAGATTATAAGGAAGCTCATAACTCAACTGCAAGGATCTTTGAAAAACCTATAATTAACATTATACATAACAGAAAAGACTGAATGCTTTCCCCATAAGTTGAAGAACAAAACAAGAATGCCCACTCTTGCCATACCTATTTAACATTCTATTAAAGGTTCTAAAAGAGACATTTAGGCAATAAAAAGAAATATAAGGTATCCATACTGAAAAGGAAGAATTATATATGTCTATTTGAAGATGACATGATCAAATAAATACAAAATCATAAGGAACCTACTAAGTAAAACAAACTGTAGAATTAAGAAATGAGTTGGACAGCATGGTAGGATACAAGATAAATATACAAAGTAATTGTATTTCTATGCATTAGTAATAATCAACTCAAAAATGAACTAATAAAACAATCTCATTTATATAGCAGCAAAAGGAATAATATACCTAGGAATAAATTTAACAAAAAAACTATAAGACTTTTTACATTGAAAACTATAAGACATTGTTGAAAGAGATTAAATAAGATCTATATAAGTGGGAGATACTCTGTGTTCGTGAATGGGAAGACATTTTAAAAATACCAATAATCACCCAATTTACCTTCAAATTAAACACAATTTTCATCAAAATACCAGTACTTTTGTGTATATCAATAAAACAGAATTGAGACCAAGATATAAATCCTTACACATATGATCGACTGATTTGATGCAGGTGTTCCAGGATAATTTAATGAGAGAAGAAGAAAAAAAAGCCTTCAAAAAATCTTTAGTCTGGGTGGTTCCATTGGTTGAGCAACTGCCTTAGGCTTGGGTCATGATCCCGGAGTCCCGAGATCGAGTCCTGCATCGGGCTCCCAGCTCCGCGGGGAGTATGCTTCTCCCTCTGACCTTCTCCCCTCTCATGCTCTCTCTTACTCCCTCTGTCTCTCAAATAAATAAATTTTAAAAATTTCTTTAAAAAAATACTTAGTTGTTTTTTTTTAAAGACTTTATTTTTTTATTTGACAGAGAGAGATTACAAGTAGGCAGAGAGAGGAGGAAGCAGGCTCCCCGCTGAGCAGGGAGCCCAATTCAGGGCTTGATCCCAGGACCCTGAGATCATGACCTGAGCCAAAGGCAGAGGCTTTAACCCTCTGAGCCACCCGGGCGTCCTATTTAGTTTTTTGAAGGAATAGTTCCCATTACCCAAAGTATAAACCATGCCTGAATGGAATTTCACTGACACTGTTGCAGAAACATACTTCAGTAGTCTTTCCATTACACCTGTTCACAGATAGATTAAGAATACCAGGAAGAAAAAAAAAAATCAATGGAGCTGACCTTGGCTGCTACTACTAAAACAACCCGTGCTGGCACCTTTGAAGTCAGTTTAACCTAGCACTGGAGGGCGTCAGGGTGGCTCAGTGGGTTAAGGCCTCTGCCTTCAGCTCAGGTCATGATCTCAGGGTCCTGGGATCAAGGCCTGCATCAGGCTCCCTGCTCAGTGGGGAGCCTGCTTCCTCCTCTCTCTCTCTGCCTGCCTCTCTGCCTACTTGTAATCTCTCTCTGTCAAATAAATTAAAAAATAAAATCTTTAAAAAAACAAAACAAAACAAAAAAAACCTGGCACTGGAGATAATGTTTTTTGAAATGCCAAAAAATTCACTTTCAACTAATTATTGTAGTAACAATAATTAATTTTTTACCCTACAAAACAAAACAAGACAAAACAAAACTTGTGCTTAAAGAAGCCATTTAAAAATCTCCAATAACTGGGACACCTGGAAGACTCAAGTCAGTTGAGCATCTGACTGTTGATTTCTGGCCTAGTCATGATGTCAGGGTCATGGGATTGAGCCCTGAGTTAGGTTTCACACTTACCCTAGAGTCTGCTTGTCCCTCTCCCTCTGCTCCTCCCCCACTCACTCTCTCTCTCTCTCTCTCTCTCTCTCTCTCTCTCTTTCTCTCAACTAAACATATAAATAAAAAAATCTTTAAAAAGAAATCTCTAAGAACCAGTTTGGCAGTGTATAAAAATATATTTTTGAGAAGAGTCACATAATATGAGGATTTTATCATTGTTACTCTGGCAATACTGTTGTGACGACAGGATTTGTCTTCTCTGTCTTTAGAGTAGAACACAAAGAAAGAGGGAACATATACCAAAAAAATATGTGTTCATAGACTATTTCTGAGCCTTCAGACAAAAACTCTTACAAGAGGCATAACTTATATTTATTTTAAACAAAAATTGCTTGCCTCACTTTTGACTCACTAATAAAGAAGTCAATACATGCAGAGATAGGGGATCTTGATTTTGTTATTATATCTCATCCCTATTTACAATTTCATCCACATTCTCCTAGACAATCTTTTTAACTTAAAAAAAGGATAGAAAAGGAGAAAAGGAAAGAAAAGAAAAAAAAGAAAGAAAGAAATCCTGTCCCTTTCACTGTAGTCTTTTAAACTTTGTGTCCTAATTGATGTTCTTCTACAGACTGTAAAAAGTTAACTATTTAAAGTCATTATATCTCTAATTTATTCTCCAATTAAATTTATTTTCTTCTTTACATTTGCTCTTGAAATCACTTCATTTAGAGGCTTTTTTCTTTACTACTGCTCTTATCAATGTTACTGATAATCTCCATGCTACCAAATTAATTCTCAATTCTCAGATCTCATTTTAGTGGACATTTAAGCTGAATTTGATGTAATTAATAAATAGGATAGCCTTTCTTCAGCTGTGTGGTGATTCTCTTTTGGTTCTATTCATACCTTCTCAGTCTCTTTCACCCAGTTCTTCCATATGTTGATCTGTAAATTCTAGAATAGTCTTCAGAGTTTCCAGTCCCTAGGGAGGTTTATCAAAACTTATTGCTTTACATGTTATATAATATCTGAAAATTCCCAAATATGTATCTTTAATCCTGAGCCTTTCCACAACTCCAGATTCTTAAAACCAATTGCTCATAGACATCTAGACTTGAATGCCTTGTAAACATCTTCAAGACAATATATTCCAAACCAAACTCTTAATCACTCATACCCAAAACTGATTCATCTCAGATTTTCTACATTTCAGTAAACAGCAACAGCATATTCCTAATTTCTCAGTCAAAATACCTTGGGGTAATTCTAAACTCATCTTTCAACATTACAATCCACACCTAATACATCAACAAAGCCATTTTCCTATGTTTTCAAATATATCTAGAATCCAACCACTTCTCACCACCAATACTACCATCCTTGTCAGTGTCATTACATTTAATTGTGTTTAATGTATTAACATTTTAATGTTTATCCACCTTCTACCCTACTCTATTGCTAGAGTCTTTTCTCCATACACCAGCTGATATTCCTAAAGTCATATGTCAACCTTATGCTCCACATTTTCCAATGTGGAAATCAGATGTAAATAAAATCAGAGGTAATTTCATAGCCTAGTAGGCTCTATATAACATACATCTACAAGACTAATTTTCTTTTTTTTCTTTTTACTTTTAATAATATTCTTCATCGAAAGAACTTTATTTTTTTTCCCTTGACATATAATGTATTATTTGTTTCAGGGGTATGGGTCTGTGATTCCTCAGTCTTAAACAATTCAGAGTGCTTACCATAATATACCTTCCCCAATGTCACTCACCAGCCACTCCATTCCCCCTCCCCTCTAGCAACCCTCAGTTTGTTTCCTGAGATTAAGAGTCTCCTACAGTTTTTCTCCTTCTCTGGTTTTGTCTTGTCTCATTTTTCCCTCCCTTCCCCTATCTATGATCCTCTGTCTTTTTCTTATATTCCTCATATCACTGAGATCATATGATAATTTTCTTTCTCTGATTGACTTATTCTGTTTAGCATAATACCCTCTAGACCCACCCACACTTTGCGAATGGCAAGATTTTCTTTTCTTTTTTCTTTTTTTTTTTGATGGCTGCATAATATTTACTGGACTAATTTTCTATTCTCATCTTCCGATATTCTCGTCCTTGCTCATTCAACTCCACCTCCACTGGCTTTATCACTAAACCTCCAATGTAGTAGCATATTCTAACCTCAAAGCCCCTTCTCAGTGTCCAGAATACTACCCTCCCCCATATAATCCATATGTTTTATACCATACTGATAAACATATCCAAAAATGATTTCTTTCGTTCCAGTTCTTAAAGTATGGTCTCTGAAACATTTACATCAAAAAGAGCTCATAGCAGTTATTAAATACATAAATTTTATCCTCTCTCTAGACCTATGGAGTTATAATCTGTAGGACTATGATCTTGGAAACTGTGCCTTAAAATAACCTCTGAATAGATTTTGATACCTCACCAAAATTTAAAACCACTGACAGGAATCTGGAGCCTGAATCAATACAAAAAATCACAACAATAAAGCTTATTTCCACGTGGGAGATGAGTTTCAAGAGGTTCTGAGTCCATATATCCATTCTTTAGCCTCAGACTTGTACATTTCAGCAGTATAGTAGATGACAGTTATAGAAGTAAAGTAAATAATTTATAAAGTTGATTAACTGGGGTATAGTTCCTGGATCTAAAGGTAATGATTTAATATGTTCCTTTTAATTTTCAGTCTCCCATGAGATAATATTGACTGCCTAATCTTCAAAAAAACATACAACAAGGAATGCAAATAATTATGTCTATATCATAATTGGAGAGAAAACACTAAACTTCAATTTATACCCAAGTGGAGAAATGTCAATGTACATATAAGTGAAGGAAATACCTAAAATCAACAGTGCTAGGTTCAGAGCTGATGACAAACAAGTATTTTGAGACACTGCACAAGAAAAAGAATAGGGCAGTGGAATCCTAGCATAAGCACATGTAAATGCCCTCTGAAAGAGACTCTCAACTGTATCTCAAATAACAAGAACTAGTCTGAGATCTGACAGAGCAGACATGTGCCAACTAAACAACCCAAAGGAAAGGACTTCAAAGAAAGTGGGATGAGAGGTAGTAATCTTGGAAGGCAATGTTTCATGAGGAGAGAAATATCTTGGAAAAGGAGATATCTCTTAGAGAACCAGTGGTGGGGGAAAAAAAAGTTGCAAAAGGTAGAAATTAAAAGTTCCCCAGAAACTGAATATCACAAAATTAGTAGAACTCTTACCCCCAAAGAAAAAACAAAATCATCATTCACTAACGAAGCTTCATTGGATGAAACAAAAATAATCTGCGACTTCAGTAACATAGAAATATCGAACAAAAACCAGCTTCAATAAAGTTTGATTTAGATGTTTTCCTCAGGGAAACATCTAAAATATCAAAGACTCAGTGGAAACAAAAGAGGTGAAGCCCACACATTATGTAATAAAAATCAGGTCATATCTTTAACATTTGTATGAAGAAGAAGCCAGTGTAAGTTAAGTCCCTAGTTATTCCTTGATTTTTCATTGTGTAACACAAGAAGGTGTATGTATATTCAGAAATAATGTTAGTTTCCCAAAAGTTACTTCAAAGAAAATATAAAATATATCTAATACAAGTTGCATATTTTATCAGGATTTAGGGATCCCAGCGATGTAAAGAAATTAATCCAAATTGCCAAGAACATTGGTTCTACTGACCATCTTTGGTTGATTTCAGTGGACCTCAAAGCATGACCCTAAAGTCCTAAGCCTAACTGTCAATGAGGCTCAAAATCTAGTGATATAAAACACTTTCACTCCTTTTAGATAAATCAGAAGTCCTGGTCTCTTAACTCCTGTGTTAGAGGAAAATTCAATGGGATCTTTTGTGTCTAATAGTATAAAAGGTTTTCTCAGGGGACTAGTCATTTGTGATACTCACTTGCTCAAGAAAACGTTCCTTTTTGATTGATGGTGCCCTTGTGACACTGGGCAGAAGAGTAGACTAACTTTGATTGATGAAAGAGAAGAAACTGTACTATATAAGAATGTGATCCAGAGGAGAACCTGTGGTTATTGATTCCCGTTATATAATTTTCTTTTTCCACCCTGCTAAAATTCCTATAAACACATATCCCAGGAAAAAGGACAAAAGATTTGTGTCTACACTTATATGGAAATACTAGAATCTTATCAAATCAAAACACTCTCTAAAATAAATACATCAGATCTACTTTTATTGTAAGCTGCTTTTAGAAAAAAAATCTGTATCTCATCTTCAATAAACTAGATATATGTACAATATAATCAAATATATGCCCGTCAAATTAATATTCACAAGAAACTTCTAGTTTTGTCTCCCTTAGGTTTCAAAGACTTAAGTTTATTGATTCCTAGGAAACAAATTTCAACAACAGAAATACACTGATAAACTGGTAAATAAACAGACTCATAATAAATGCATTCTTGGGTAATATTAATTTAGTAAACTGTCATACTCTTAACTGAATCTGGGATATTAATATTGTACCTTAGAAATCATTACATTTAAGAAATCCCCTTAGAGGGGCACCTGGCTGGCTTAGTCAGTAGAGCATGTGACTCTTGATCTTCGGGTTGTGAGTTCAAGCCCCAAGTTGGGTGTAGGAATTATTTGAAATAAATCTTTTAAAAAAAGAAATCTCCTCAGAGATAAAAATGCAATGTCTTTTAATCCATTATTTTACAAATGTACATAATCACAGATTTGATCCCCCTGCACTGCATCATACTATTACAGACACATACACATGTATGGCACCTCGCAGACTAGGAATTATATATTATACTAGATTAATTATAACCTAGAGCTAGTGTCAATCAGAAACTGTCCTGTTGGGCGCCTGGGTGGCTCAGTGGGTTAAAGCCTCTGCTTTCGGCTCAGGTCATGATCTCAGCGTCCTGGGATCGAGGCCCGCATCGGGCTCTCTGCTCAGCAGGGAGCCTGCTTCCTCCTCTCCCTGTCTCTCTGCCTGCCTCTCTGCCTACTTGTAATCTCTCTCTCTGTGTCAAATAAATAAATNTGCCTGCCTCTCTGCCTACTTGTAATCTCTCTCTCTGTCAAATAAATAAATAAATAAAATTAAATTAAAAAAAAAGAAACTGTCCTGTTTGACACTGCCCTTACTGAAGGTTACAGGATTGTAGAAATAGTTAACAATGGAGAATCAATGTTAAAGGGGGTAAAATTTCTATTTCAGTTATGTCACCTAATTTTTGAGAAGCATAAAGAAATATTTGGATCAATTCATTTAGAGAGTTAAGCAGAATTCACTCATCTTAAAAAAAAAGATACATACCAGAGGTTCAACTAAAATTTGGAAGCCTGCCCAGAATCCTTTCATTTGCAACATATTTGAAAATCCTAGTAATTGTATATGCATCCAGTGACTTCATTAATTAACTCTTTATTGATTCATTTAGCAAACATTAACTGATCACCTTTTGTGTGTCAGGTGATCTGTAAAATGGTCTCATGGTCTCTATGTAGATACTACTTGGCATTAAGGATCTCACTGTTCGTGGTAGTTTCATTCACTCAGGAATGATGAAGTTGAGATATTTGAAGCTCTTAATTGCAATGAACACTTTATCTATCCATCTATCTAATGTATACTTGTCAAACAATCTTACATTAGTTTCAGGTATACGACACAAAGATTCAATCTCTCTATATATTTTGCTATGCTCACCACAAGGGTGAGCTGTGGTGATAATATATACTAGGATATATTATATACATTAATTTATAGATAATTATATCTATATCTATATTAATATATAATATAGAATATATGATATATAAATATATCTCTATTAATATATAGATTAATATATACTAGATATATGTCACCATACAACACTATTCCAATATCACTACCAAAATGGATGTTTTATATGTAGCAGTTTGTTGATAATAATAGGGAGACGGCTGATTTTCAGAAATGTATATTAGTATATTACAAGAAAAGTCTAAAACTAATGCTTAGCTAATTCCTTATAATCACTACTATGAATTCCCTAGAAAGATTAACACTTA
Organism: Ailurus styani; assembly: GCA_002007465.1. Taxonomy (NCBI): domain Eukaryota; kingdom Metazoa; phylum Chordata; class Mammalia; order Carnivora; family Ailuridae; genus Ailurus; species Ailurus styani. The sequence goes on from LNAC01000626.1 coordinate 199,709, forward strand.
AGAATATATAGCAAAGGTCTAACTGACCTTTCGGTAATATATTGAAACATCTACTCATTTTCTTTTCCCAATTTTAAAATACTATAGCATAGGGCACCTGGGTGGCTCAGTGGGTTAAAGCCTCTGCTTTCAGCTCAGGTCATGATCTCAGGGTCCTGGGATCGAGGCCCGCATTGGGCTCCCTGCTCAGCGGGGAGCCTGCTTCCCCCTCTCTCTCTCTGCCTGCCTCTCTGCCTCCTTGTGATCTCTCTCCCTCTGTGAAATAAATAAATAAAATCTTTAAAAAAAATACTATAGCATAAAAAAACATGATGTTCTATATAGCTATCTTAATAGATTAATTAAATGGAAAGTCATCAGGAAAGCTCTACTTCGTTACCTATGTATTAGAATAGTTATCATTTATTGCATTCTCCTTTGTTTTTTCATATATTTTTTAAAGATTTTGTTTATTTATTTGACAGAGAGAGAGATCACAAGTAAGCAGAGAGGCAGGCGGGGGGGGGGGGGCAGGCTCTCCGCTGAGCAGAGGGCCCAACGGGGGACTTGATCCCAGGACCCCGAGATCATGACTGGAGCCGAAGGCAGAGGCTTTAAACCACTGAGCCACCCAGGCGCCCCTTTCATATTTATTAACACTAGTAAATCTGACAGCAATAATGAGAAGTAGGTGCTGATGCTTTTGCCATTTAATACGAGAAGAAATTAAAGTAGGGTTAACTAATTACCCCAGCCTCACTTTAAAGCAGGGGAGCCAGTACTCCAATATTGGCAATCTGATTCACTGACCATGTCTTAATAATTTCACTGTTTTGTACAGATGTATAAGGATGCATATTTATGCACATCTACATAGTATTTTGTACATTTAAGTGTTATTTATCCATCTACATATATATAGATGCTACAAATATCTAAATATACATCATTGTTGTTTTTGTTTTTGCTCTTGGTGAAGAGGCAATAACATGCTGAATAGCATATCATAAGAGTCTACAAGTCAAATTTAATAAAAAAGTTAATAAAACATTTCAATATATTTTAAATCAAAGCAATAATTGAAAACCTAATAAGTAGAAGATAGTGGAAATCCGAATACAGATCTTTTTTTTTT
>LNAC01000626.1:201177-246529 GCA_002007465.1 Ailurus styani
TTGGCTATTGTGGACATTGCTGCTATAAACATTCGGGTGCATGTGCCCCTGAGGATCACTCAGATCTTAAAGGAAATTTACTTCTCTTTGCAATGAAAAAACAAAAACAGCATTCTTACCTACATAAATGATCATCATCACATTCACTTAGATTCCACATCTTTATGTTTTGCTATGTGTAGTTTTTCAGAAATATCAGTGGTATTGATGTTTACTTGATATCTTATTAATTTCTTAACTTTTCCTTTTGGACTATGAATCACTTTTAAAAATTATCCTAACTTGAATCTTCTTCCAAATGTTAAGCCTTACTAATATTGACTGTCTAAATCTCATAAGACTATAAATATACCATCTTTGTTCATACCTTTCCGATGTGAAAAAATGAGAAGGCAGTATGTGTTTTAACTGAAGTATACTGAGTTTGAAAACAACCTGAATACTGACCACACTAATGATTACAAATTAGCGTATATTATGATACTTTCCAATACTGAGATCAATACATTGTTCTTATAAAAGTGGTTCTCATTAAAATATACATCATTTTAATTACATCTATTTTTATAAAATACCTCAATTATATTTAGTTTAAATGATTTAATCTTTGGTAAGATTTATCTTATTATAAATCTAAAGCATTTAGGATTGGAAAGTAATTTGATACCAATCAATCCTTTTAAGGTTTGGAAATTTTTACTTTAACCTTTAAAATGTTGTTATGATTTATGCATTACTGTAACCTTCCAAAGGTTAAAAGCAAGGTACAAATACATGGTACCAAGAGAATAAACCACATTTCCTGCTTTTATCCTCATCTTCATAATACATTGATCTCATACATTTCAATGGAATTTAATTATATTTTTCTAATTCCCTGAATGTTTTTTATTAAATCAAGAAGTTCATAAGTTAACAGTTCCATTTTATCTTACTGCTTTTGCATTTTAAGGATATAATGGCAACAAGGAATAGACATTTTTACTAATAAACACATTTCTTCCCTCCAATCCTATTATAAATTGGCACATAGGCAAGCATTTCAATGCTAAATATGATCTGCTTTGCTTTTACATACTCTGTTTTCTCAGGAAACCCAAAATTTTGTGATAGGGATGACAACATTCATTTTTATATACTCTGCTTCCAAATGCAGTTTCATTGTAGTTTGGAAAGATCTCCATCAACTTTGCCAATTTATTTATATTCTAATTTGACATATTACATAGTCCCTTTTGAATCATTATAATGGCCTTTGTGGTAGTGTCATCTTAATTTTTTAAAGTATATATTTTACATATTTTAATCACTTGTCTGTGGGACTATTGACCTGTCTAATCAATGAAATTCTATATGCTCATAATTTTTAATGGATAATAATTTCTGCTTCTAGGATACTACCTTTCAAACACTGGCACAACATATGATGCCAGGCTTTACGACACTCACCAACTGATGTTCTTCTGGGTCCAAAAGAGATTAAAGCCAAAACTTTGTCAAGTATACTAATTCATTTTCGACAGTAAAACTGAAAGAGTACAAAGAAGGAAAAAACTACACATGCAGCAGAAAAGTATTTGAAACGTTTTTGGGGAAAAAAAGGGGGAGGGGACTCCTGGATGGCTCAGTCAGTTAAGCACCTGCCTCCTGCCTTCAGCTCATGTCATGATCCCAGGGTCCTGGGATTGAGTCCCTCATCAGGCTTCCTGCTTGTTCCTCTCTATCTGAACCTCCCCTTCATTCATGCTCGCTCTTTCGCTAGCTCTCAAATAAATAAATAAAATCATTTAAAAGAAAAAAAGCCAAAGTGGTTAAAAAGAGAGAAATAAGAGAAAATAATTATGATTTCTTATCGTACCAGGCTCTTCTCCCCTCCCCCATATAGAACCATCAACTTTGCTTCTGGTAATTCTTTTAATTCTCACCTTAGATGCCATTGTCTCTGAAAAGCTTCCCTTTATTTCCAATATTAAGTTGTTTGTTTATTCCATGTTTTTGAATTTCACACTTCTATATCAGATTACAGAACATTATATTTATCTTTTTTTGCCTGTATGGACACTCTGTAAACAAACTGCATATGAGAGAAATCAGACACTATCTTTTTTCTCTGTTCTATACCTGTTTATCCTCCAAAAATTATATAACACATGAATAAACAGATGGATGGATAGACAGTTATATAGACAAGTGATATAGACAAGTGAACTGAGGCCTATATATGTTCTCTGTCTCCTTTTACCTTCTAAGGTGTCATTATCTTAGGGAGCAATGGGCTCTCTCTAGAAATTCACATCTGGTCATTACTTCTCTCTATTACACGAGGTTCTTCCCTCTATTTCCATTAGAAGTAGACATTCTTAGGAAAGGGATACTTTGGATATTCTAACATCTTCCATAAACCTAATCAGACTATAAAAGTTCTAGCTGCTTTTATTCAAACTTCTCCCAATGCAATAGGGGCCAAAAAACTATACTTTACATGTAGCTCTGTCAGCTACCTTTGTTGATAAGTAAGTTATGTAAATTTGTATAAGACAACGGAATCACAACATTGAAAATAATAAAAATAGGAATAATAGTAATTATCCAATTTAAAATAAACTGTGTGAAATGCTTTATATACATATTAACTCTCACTAGCTTCTGAGAAATATTTATTTATTCTCATTGCAAATCTAGTAAATCCATTCTAGCTTATTCATTCTTAAGACAGCATGATTAAACTTATCTAAAACTGTAAAAGAAAATGAAGGGATAAATCTTCAAACATATGTTCCCTTGTACAATTATGTATATATAATTCTAAGGATTCTATGCGAATATTTTTAATACTTTGATTCAAGTTTAAAATTCTTAACTGTTTTTGTTTCAATATTTCTTGTAAGAATTGTTTTTTCTTAAGATCTCTAACTGTGGGTATAAGTTTATCAGACTAAGTCCAAATTTGTTCTTTTAAATTTCTGAAGAGAACATGTCTGTGAAGGAACATATTCCTTTAAAATGCATCTCGGGCGCCTGGGTGGCTCAGTGGGTTAAAGCCTCTGCTTTCGGCTCAGGTCATGATCTCAGGGTCCTGGGATCGAGGCCCGCATTGGGCTCCCTGCTCAGCGGGGAGCCTGCTTCCCCCCCACCCCGCCTGCCTCTCTGCCTCCTTGTGATCTCTCTCCCTCTGTGAAATAAATAAATAAATAAATCTTAAAATGCATCTCATGAGAGGGAGAATCAAGAATTCTATGAAAAGGGAATTTAATGAGGTCTCTAAAGAGATTATGATAATTCTTACTAAGGCTTAAAGAGAAACACAGTGGTACATGCAAAATGAGACAAATGCTAATGCAATTAAGTGTATTTTCAATTAGAGTGTACAGCTTCAGAAATACAATTAATGTCAGCTAGCTTTTCTTTAGTGATAACAGTCTACATGAGGAATTCTGTGTGTGCATGTGTATGAAATTGTTCATGGTATTGATAAAGACCAAAAACAATAGAGAGTTTCTAGACATCAAGAGAAAGACTGCAACTTTCCTAGTCATCACTTTGCTGCTTTTACCTTATTTTAAAATAAATGTATTTCTCTTCTCAACTTTTTCATATACTTTATATACTTTTATATTTTATATTTGTTTTTTATATTTTATATTTTACATTTTTTAATTATTTTTTAAAGATTTTATTTATTCATTTGACACAGAGAGAGAGATTACAGTAGGCAGAGAGGCAGGCAGAGAGAGAGGAGAGAGGAGGAAGCAGGCTCCCTGCTGAGCAGAGAGCCCGATGTGGGCCTCGATCCCAGGACCCTGGGATCATGACCTGAGCCAAAGGCAGTGACTTTAACCCACTGAGCCACCCAGGTGCCCTACTTTTACATTTTTATATACTTTTTCTTCTTTGGGAAAACTGAAAAATAATTCTGATTAGGATAATGATAAAAATTATTATTCTGTTTTTCAGTTAATTAAACTATAATAAAATAAAGAAGTCATCATAAAAATTATTTACAATTAGAAAACAGTGAGTGACCTAGACCTGTAGGTGAGAAAAACAATGACATTCTGTTAAATTCTTCTAAATATGAGTATCACCAATTATACTGGTTATTTTTCCTATTTATAAACAGATTAATGCATTTTGATGAAATTGGTTATTCAACTGAATTGGGAAGCTGTTTTTATCCTGAGTGTTGAAAGGCTGTTATATTTTGACAAAGGTATGGTAAATTCTATCATAATGGTAGCTTTTCCAATGCAGAGAGATTAGAAAGATAGATAAGTAGATAGACTGATACAGATATAGATCTTTATTTCCAAACAAATAGGTATATACATACATAATACGGTTAGTAATTTTATCTCTGTTGCCCATAATGTAAGGCCAAGGTGAATAAATGACTGATAGAATGACAGCAGGTCAAGGTGAACTTAGTTAACTTTGCTGAAAGTTTATAGTATTCAGAATCAGAATAGCAATCTAAGAATATGTTTTGTCCAGGTTGTTTTGTTTTGATCTCTCAATATTCCCCTTGTTACCATGCTATGGCCTCAAGGAAACAAAAACAGGAAAACATTACTTCCTTTATCCACCCTATGCTGAAATATTATTTTGTTTATTTGGTTATAATCATATTTTAATAATAATGGAAGATGTTCTCCTTAATGTGCCCCTATTTACATCTACAACCTTTATTTTCATAGTTTTATAGTTATTCATTGCTTCTTTCATTCATTGAATGGAAAAGAAATTTTCAAAAAATTTCTTTTTAGAAAATTGCTCATTAAGATACAGAGTTATCCATAGTCACTTTTTAACTTACTGTAACTGGATTCTCATTAAATACTCTCATCAAAATCACAAATCAAGACTTGGAGAAAGGAGCAGAATAAGATAGTCAGACTGTCAAGTGACATCTCTCCAGTCAAGAGAACCACTCCTTCCAAAACTTGTCCCCTTAAGTAACATGAAATGAGTGTTAATAATGGCCCCACTTCCTTCGTTTATAAACCTGGGATACCTCTTCTGTTACCCCACACATTGCCTATGTCTTTTAAAATTACTACTTTATTAAATTCTTTTCAAATTACCAAATTTGTGTTTGCCATTTGTTGCCTTCAGGATCCTGATTGACAATCCATTTCTTTTTGAAACATTTCCTACCTTCCTTTCTATGATCATGGTTCATGGAACCCATCCTTTTCCATACCCTGGTCCTTGTATTTTAGTGTTTTCTAGATGCCCCTCCTTATATTTCTTTCAATAACTCTATTCATTCATTGTCCCATTGTTTAAATTACCATTGATTTTCAAATAAATTACTTAAATATTTTTCAGCTTGGATGTCACACTTGAAGTTCTGGCCCAAGGCACATATTAAATGACTCTTCCTATGTGTTCTGAAACTGACCATACCATCTTCCACCTCACAGATACATTTATTTCCGAATTCATAAAATTATACCCCATCTACCAAACTGGTCGAGCTAAGAAACTGAACTATCAGGGCACCTGGGTGACTCAGTCAGTTAAACATCTGCCTTCAGCTCAGGTCATGATCCCAGGGTCCTGGGATGGAGCACCATATCTGGCTCCTTGCTTGGCAGGGAGCCTGCTTCTTTCTCTGCCTGCTGCTCCCCCTGCTTGCATTCAGTTGCTCTTTCTCTGACAAAAAAGTAATATATACATTTGTTATATATATATAAAATACATCTGACAAATATATGTATGATGTATATAATATATATCTAACAAATAAATAAATAAAATCTTAAAAAAAAGAAAGAAACTGAGCTATCACTGGCAAATTCTTCTAATTCGCTATGTCCGATCATGAAATTCTATCAATTTTTCTCTTAATATCCCTTCAGTATAATCTCTTCATTGTACTTGCATTATTACTAAGTTAGCTCAAGCACAAATAATACTTCTAGTACCTTTGTTATTAAAACCTACTATGGTGTTCCATGCCTCAGGGTTTCACTGAGCCCTTATCTCTAAATATTGATCTTTACCTGACTGACTCTGACTCCCGCTTATGGGCTCAGCTTCAGTGAAGCCATCTTTTTCTGTAGAAAGCTGCCCCTTGCCCTCCCATTCTCAGTTACATGCTTAAATGTGGTTCTATAGACATTCTAAAGACATACATAGACATTCTAAAGACATATCTGTTCATTAGTATTTGAAACCAAGGATATTGACATAGATATCTTTAATTACTGAGATAGCACCTGTAATGGTGTAAGCATGCATTCTATTAACTATTATATGAAAAAAGAAAAAAAGGATATAAACCCCACTCTCAACTTATTTTAGTAAGTGTGGAGATACATTATAATTGCTCTAAGTTGTGCTAACTTCACCAAAGTTAGCAGATTGTTCCTGCAGGTGCTATAATGCCCCAAGATGCAGTATTCCATACCATATGGACTGGTTTTTAAACATGAAATTCAAAATAGAATGAGAAAATTTAAAATCATTTTGAGGTTATGCAAGTAAAGAATTAGATGTTTAATATATTTTTTTCTAAATAAATTCTCTTTCTTTTTAATGGATACATCACTCAAGAGAGTTGATATTGTATAATGAGAGAGAGAGGAAATTGGCACGGGAAAGAGCTTTGGATTAGGCTGAGATTGTACTTAATTTTATTTCTCCTCAAAGTTCCCATTAATGGGCAGTATCTGCTTTCTTTGAAAAGATAGTCTAAGTAAACTAGGGCTAAGATCAATTCTGCTTTCAGCCTGCAATAAAACTGTCATAGAGATTTACCAAATAAAATAAAATAATGATCGGCAAAGAGTAGCAGGATCAGCAGCTCAGTCGGACTAATGATATCAAAGAATCTTGCCAGTATGAAGAAAGAGGCAACTTGAAGGTAATATAAAAAGTTGCACTTGTTACTGTGTGTTGATTTTTGTGTTTTCTTTTCAGCTATAAATCTCAGAATTCAGACTTTTAAGTATTTGTGGATGAAACAGGGAACATAAACTTAAATACTTCTCCTTGGAGAGAAATCAATAGTTACAGTTCTCTCTTTTAAGTCAATATTTTATACTTTTAAAAAAGGAGTGCCATATCAATAGTTTAACATCAGTGTTGTACTCATCCTTATTTAGCCACTTGTTCGTTAAGTGTCCTCTGATGATAGTAAAAATGTCTGTGATGGTTTCCAAATAAAGCTCCACAGTAAAAAATAACGGACCATTAACAGTAACTTAATGAGGATATTTCTGCTTCCTAAACTTAAACTTTAATGATCACTTAATTATATAAGCATCATCTATCTAAAATAAGAAATGTCACTAAATTTATGATGGGGAATGTATCCTTCCCTTTCATCTAAATGCAGACAATTAAGAATTCAGATTTAAATGTCCACAATTATAATCTAACGTAATCATTAAATATCAAGACCACACTATCTCAGAAATTTTACTTTAAACATGATGAATATTATTCAGCCTAATAAAAGAAGGAAATCCTGCCATTTGTGACAACATAAATAAAAGTACAGGACATTATGCTAAGTGAAATAAGGTAGCCACAGAGAGACAAATACTGCATGATTCCACTTATATAAGATACCTAAAAGAGTCACACTTGTGAATGGAGAAAATTTAATAAGTGGTCCCCAGAGGTTGTAGAGTAAGGGAAATGGGGAATTGTTATATAATGAGTATAAAGTTTCAGTTATGCAAGATGAGTAAGCTCTAGAGATTCACTATACAACATGGTGCCTGTAGTTAACAATACTGTCTTGTTCACATGAAAATTTGCTAGGATGATAGATCTCATATTAAGTATTCTTACCACAAAAATAAATACACACACACACAGGGACACAAAGAAACTCTGGAAAATGGTGGATATGTCTATAACCTTGGTTGTAGTAGTGATATCATGGCTGTTTGCATATATTCAAACTCATCAACTGTACACATTATGTATGTGCAGTTCTTTGTATATCAACTATACTTGACTAAAGCTGTTAAAATAAAGTAAAAAATTTTAAGTAAATACATACCTAATGTAAGCTATGGAAATATTTAGAAGGTTCATCTCACTAAGGCTGTGTGTGTGTGTATGTGTGTGTAATAGCCACTAGTTTTTGATGACTGATTAAATTATATCATCAATTTATTAGTTATTGATATTTTCACATTCTACTAAGCTGACTTATTTAGGTCTTTGTTAAGGTGAAATGACCAAGGTAAGCACAGTCTGAAGGCACGGTGGCTTATAATAAAATCAACCAGGATCTTGGTAGTCTTCTCATCTTTGCACTTCCAGTGAGAATATTTGGCCTCTTTTAACTCAAGTCTTCCCCCAGTACCTTAAGTAGATTTTGTAATTTGTATGTACCTGAGTAGTCCAAGACTCATTTTATATGCCTCAACAGTAAATCACTTCACATTTTAATTCTATTCTAAGGAGGGTTTCATTTATGAGAATTCTATTTGCTCACCATTTTAAAGTCCCAGATGCTAATAATATGATTTAGTTTTTGCTAAGTAAATTTTTGCCTTACTCTCTATCCCCAAGTTCTTATTCTAGTTATCTGACCACTATCTTAGATCATATCTCTAGAAAAATACAGCTCTACTTTGACTGTCCTGGAACCTACAGGATAAACAGTGAGACCTGCTGTATATCCCAATGCCTCAGAGTATGATACACATTGACAAACCTATTGGATGCTTGTCTGAACTTGCAGATACTCTAAATTACTATATCACATTTAGAGATATCCTTATTTTGATTTTTACATCATACCTAAGAGATAAGATTTAACATATTCAAATATGCCTCACTGTATTTTGGCCCCCTGCAGTGCAGAACCATTTCAGAAATGACACCTGTTTCCTAGAGCACAGCCCCCTTAGCATAGCTAAGGTCAATCAATGAATTCTGGTCTAATGCAGTGATGGCAGATGAAGACTGATTGTCATTGGTCCACCACATTATAAAGCAGCAGCCACAAGATTCAGACCTCAGTCCCCTGATCATGACAGATGATGGACTGCTGCTATTCCCCCAACCATGAATTCTGAAGAAGTGGCAGAACAAGGATAGATGCAATTTTGTTTTGTTTTGTTTTGTTTTATAATACCACAAGATTTGATTCCAATCCCTGGTGATACCAGGCAAGGAGATGGTTCTTTCTCAAATCAGTCTTTGCCAAATTGGTGGAGCAGGGCTAGGGACCAGATTAAACAATGTCCCATAACTGTTATCCCCAAGGAACCTAGCCTTTATGTCACTTTGCGTGAGATGGTTTTCTTTAGCAGAGGCAATTCCTATATGGGCTGGCAATTAAACACTGACTTTCAGTAAGTGGACCACAAATCTGCCTTTGCAGGAGGAGTAGAGCAGCACACTCAAGTGTAAATCCCATGTTTTGAATGTCATCTATGTTTTGAGTCCATGTTAATTGTATGTATACCTATTTAGAACTGTGATATTCCTCCAGGGGGACTGAACCATCATCTATATAAAATATCACTCTTTACCAAAACTAATGCTTCATTCCTTAGAGTCTACCTTATATTAACACTTAGAGCAGCTTTCTTTGGTGGGTATATATGTGGTTTATCTTTTTACATCAATTTACTTTCAAGAATTTTGTTTCTGTGTATTTGAAGCCTGTCTTTTGGAAGCAACATTTTAAATTCCAATTTGAAATATTCACCTTTTAGCTGAAATTCTTACTTCCTATTCATTTAATGTGCTAACTGATATATTTGGTATCAGATCTACCTTCTCACCACTTGTGCAATATTTGACTTATCTGTCTTATGTTCTTTTTTCCCCATTTTGTCTCTTTTAGATGGATCAGTTTAATTATTTATTTTTTTAGTTTAATATTACTTTGGCATTTTTTAAAAATAAAACAATTTTATTAGTTGCTCTTTTGCTTGGTAAATAATTCAACCATATATTCTTTACTAATTATAGGATAATACAAAGGTTAATTTTATCCTGCTTTACTAACAGTGGAACTTAGAACACTGTATTAAACCATCTATATCCATCCAAGTTTGGGCAATATTTTATATTATTTTACATGTTTGAATGCTACACATATTTTGACTTTCAAAGTGCATATCAATTATTGTTTTATAAGGAAATATTTACTTATATGTTCAATTTTCATTGTTTCTCATTTTTTTCTGTATCACCTTGGTTCTATATGGAACCATTATTTTTCTTGTCTAAAGAACGCCATTTAGTATATGGTTTGAGGGTATAAGTAATTAATTCCCATAATTTTTGTTTCTCTGGAAATATTTATCCTTTCTCCTCTTATTACTTCACTTCTTTTTTCCTTTTTTTTTTTTTTTTTTTTCTTTTGGTTTAGGCAATAGGCCATATTGGAAATAAACCAACATGCAATGGTATAGATAAATCTCCAAAATCATTAGGCTAAATGAAAGCAGCCATACAGGAAAAAAAATCCTACACGATTTCATGTATTATCTATTTTCAAAACACGAGAAAATGGAAACTAATCTGTAGTGACTAAAAGGTCAGTATTGCTGGGGTTGGGAGCAGGGATGGATGGACTATAAAAGTATTTTAAGGACAGAGAAAAAACTTAGGGTTGCTGGAGGAAGGTGGGCGGGGGAAATGAGTTAAATAGCTGGTGGTATTGAGGGCACTTGTCGTGATAACCACTGGGTGTTGTATGTAAGTGATGAATCAATGAATTCTACTCCTGAAACTAAAATTACATTATATGTTAACTAACTGGAATTAACTGGAATTTAAATTAAAACTTGAAATTTAAAAAATGGAACTAAAAAAATGAGGCATCTCTTTTGGGTGATCAGGGTTGTGAAGCTTGACTGGGATTTTTGTTTTTTCATGGGTGAAACTACTGTCAGAACTCACTAAATCATACATTTTATATGTATGTAGTTTATTGTACATAAGTTAGATGTTGATAGATTTTTTTAAAAGATTTTATTTATTTATTTATTTGACAGAGAGAGAGAGAGAGAGAGAGATTACAAGTAGGCAGACAGGCAGGCAGAGAGACAGGGAGAGGAGGAAGCAGGCTCCCCGCTGAGCAGAGAGCCCGATGCGGGCCTCGATCCCAGGACCCTGAGATCATGACCTGAGCCGAAGGCAGAGGCTTTAACCCACTGAGCCACCCAGGCACCCTAGATGTTGATAGATTTTGAAAGAAGGCCAAGTTAGATTAGCTCTTCTAGTTATTAATAATTAGTGTAAATTTGTATATATTAGGAAAACATTCTGTGATACAAGAGACAAGTCAACAGAAAATAATAGAAAGTGTAGAAATAGTGTAGTTATATAAATGTATGTACTATAATTGCATATAAAAACATACACATGCATAATCATATATACTATTAGTATATTGCATATACTTTATATATGTGTAAAATATAATATATATTAGAATATAGTACACATATTATATAATATATACTTTATATATTTATATTTATATATTGTGCATAACATATACAATAAAACATTGTTACATATACACATAATACAATATAATACATATTATATGTTAATATTTACATACATATATAAAATCATGCATATACCTATACTTTGATACAATATATCAAAACTTCCAATATTTTATTTTAGAATGGTGTCATTTTGTGTACATTCATATTTATTAACTTTTATTAGGCCAGAATTCTGATTACAACTGAAAATTTTCTTTTACTTGCACTTTCTAAACTTTATTTTTGTGTAAAAGTTTTTAAAGATAAAGTAAAGATAATGTAATGACTTTTCTCTAAAATTTTAGACTGCCTTATGTTGTATTATTTTGGATTTAATCAACATAGATTTGGCAATAATTAATATCAATCCCAGGAGATCGTCAGTATATTTCAACAATACACTTTTATAATTATTATATTAAAATACTTATCAATATATTTATAATTATATTAATATATTTATCAAACCTTAAAATATGTCATAAAATGTTAATTTATATATTTTATTGTAACTACTTCTAAATGGAAATGAAGTATTTCATATAATAGCTAAACATTTCTTACCACGAAATTCCAAATATAAATTTTATTTTTAAATATATGCTTACATAGCTTTCCTGAGTATGCCTCTGTTTCCCACTGCTTTATCAGCCCAATTTATCAATTTCCTTTTCTCTCTCTCTCTCTCTCATTTTTCATTTGTTATTCTTTTTCAATACAACTACACAGGATAGGAATACATACTGTTATATTCCACTAAAAATGGACTCTGACAGGTCCTGATGTAGGCATTCAGTTACTGCTTATTGCTCATTATTAATTGCTTCTCTCAACTGATTTCTCAGCAATTATGTTAAAATACTTGAAAACTAGTCACAGAATAAAGAAAAAAAGAATATGTCTTGCACACTGGAGGAAATTAACCTCCTTTGAAGGTTTCTTTATAAATTGTCAACTGTAAGCACACAGGCACATTTCAGCCTTCTCTGTGTAATACGTGATGAATCTTCTTGCTCCCAGATTTTTCTATCACTATACACCTTGAGCCAGCCTAGCTTGACAAATATAATTTTTTTATTGTCATTTAAAAGGAACAGACATTACTTATACTTTTAGATGAGGTTAATTTACCTTGGAATTTCAAGCAACAATTTAAAGATTAAACCCACTGGAGACACAAACTTTTGCTAAATCAGATAAATCAGAGTAGGGTGTTTTTTTCGCTATATGAAGGAAAAGAAGATAACAAATTAAAGCACTGTTAATCAAGTAAGATGAAACAACAACAAAAAATAATAGTATTCCTAAGGAGAAAGATAGGATTCTGTTAACAAAGGTTATAAATATCAGCTTAAAATTACATGGCATAATCAATTCTGGTACATGGTAATTTTAGTATGCTAACATAATTCTATTTATTCTTCCGTCAAATTCTCTCAATATTGTTCTCCCCAAATCTAGTTCTATAAAAAATTTTAAAGTTCCCCGATGTAGTAAGCTTGATTCCAAATAGATATTAATGACCATTTGGGGGATTCCCTTGAAATATGTTTTTGTTCTTTTAGTAGATATTTTTTAAGAAGCAGAATATATGTGTGTATACTGTACTCCACACATACCAGGTTAATCAAATACAATAATTTCTATAACAACTATATAATAGACACTATTTAATGGCAATAATTTTGATGAAATAATAACTTTATGAACAATTATCCTTCTATAAATTTTTACTTTATGTTTAAAAAATGTAGACAAACTACCAAACCAGTTCCCATAATTTAATATCATTTTAGATAATGAGCTATAATTACATTCATTCATCTTTTTCAGCATATCTTACCCTTGCAAATCCCAAAATAAATTATCATACCACGAATAGTTTTAGATATATATATATATGGTTAACAACGTAACTAGATGAGAAGGTTTTGGTTTGTTTTTTAATAAATTACTAGAAATACTTAAACTCAGGATTTGATCATGAGAATCTAATAAGGAAACAAATACTTAAACTTGAATGTGTCAGGCTTTCAAAAAAAGTACAAATGTCATACATATAAGGATACTATTTAGAACAGAACTGAAATATAAGTAGTGTAAATAATGATCATTACTGTTTTTACTGAACCAAGTGAATCTACAATTCCAATCATTTTAAAAAATAAGCCATACGTCTCTTTCACAGAAATTCTTGACCCCAAATTTTCAATCCTTTCCCTTGAAGACTTGATCAACAGGCAAGTCATTTGCAACTGCCCACGGTTCATTCATTCATACACACACACACACACACACACACACACACACACACACACACACCCCTTCCCAAAAATGAATGGCCAATTCAACTATTAGAAGTTCTAGTCAGGGCGCCTGGGTGGCTCAGTGGGTTAAAGCCTCTGCCTTTGGCTCAGGTCATGATCTCAGTGTCCTGGGATCGAGGCCCGCATCAGGCTCTCTGCTTGGTGGGGAGCCTGCTTCCTCCTCTCTCCTCTCTCTCTGCCTGCCTCTGTGCCTACTTGTAATCTCTCTCTCTGTGTGTCAAATAAATAAAAAAAAAATTTAAAAAAAAAAGAAAAGAAGCTCTAGTCTAGGATTTATTTTCACCCTTCTCTTTTAAGGTTATCTTTGAGCTGGGCTACAGTACATTCTGGCTCATAACAATATACCATCCCATCCATTTATAAATCAAGTTTGACTTCTGTCCTTCATCATTTCTTCATAATGGAAATCCTCTGCCCTAATAAAGTCACAGGTTTGAGTTGAAAGGGTCATTAACAGTTGTCTAGCCTACTTACTCCTGCAGTTTATGTTTGCTTTCTAACTTTGCTTGTGAACAGTCTATGAAATAACACTTCTATCTTTCAGTGGCCTGATGCTCCATTTAAACTTAAGACAAAGTAAGTTTATTACAGCAGCTCTGGACACATGGTCACTTGATATTCAATGGTAAGATGTTTCTCTACCAAGGCCCAATAGCATACCAAGACTCAATGGATCCACTGTTTATGGACTTGAGACAGTACCCCATTTTATTACCTAGTGCTCATATGTCCCACCTCTAAAGGCAGAGTAGTGGTGGTGGAACAGTGATGGAAGTTTTAACATCAACCCAAACTTTTAATCCAAAACACTCGAGTTGTGTTCTCCCTTCCCTATTATGCAAATATCATAGTAAATGCACATCACAGTAATTGCCCAGATGTCCATTTGTGAATGAACCAACGGAAATTATTATCTGGCCTCTCCTTCAGTCAGTGGATTTCAGGTCTAAAAACTGGATCAGGAAAAATAAATAAATAAATAATAAAAATAAAAACTGGATCAGGGCTGGAAACTAGACAAGAGTTTACAGTGTTTTTTTTATTGCAATGCCTCCCAGACTCCTACCATCTAGACTGGATTGTTTTTGATAACATACGTTGAACAGTATCATTAATCTTGGCTACTCAGCTTTACCTTCTTCTATTAAGCATCTGCATAATTCTTTGGCCCCTGCTGCTACTCTGACTTTGTGTTCCATTATAAAATATCAGCATCATGCTTTGATTGTTAAGCACCACCACCTGGCCTCTATTATTCTGAGATCCTATCATCCCCATTGCTCTCAGGATCCTTGATTCTTAAAATAATCACTTGCTGGTAGTACTGACCAACAATGACCTTCCCAGTGATACTGGTATGCTCTTCATAAGTTTACAGTTAATACTTTGGTTAGCAAACTTTGCTCCGCCTCTCAGTAATCTACACTCAATATCATCATAAGGGCACAGAAAAGAGGACTGAATATTCAGCCATCTTCCTTATTTAAAAAAGGATCACGATGTGTCCAAAATCAAAACAAAAGTGAAAATGAAATAAAATGCCCCATAAATTTTGGAAAGAAAGTCAAGGAGTCACACACAACAAAGCAAAATAGAATGAAAACAACATCATTCAAGGAACATTTAATTAAGCAGAAACTAAGAGTTGTGGCCAAAAGCAAAAGTATGGACATAGGGGAAAAGTTTCCAAAACATGGCTTCACAAGATAAATTAACATAATTATAAAGAAGCTAAATTAGGAGACAAAGCTGATTCACCTGATGATAATTGGAATTAAAAAGCAGAGACAGTGAGAATGGAAGAAAAGGACTGAAAAATGAATAAAGAACTGACACTAAAGATATACATATATCTGACATACACACATATATAAAACATCAAAGCATACCAGGGAACCGAGTGAGTTATTTACTTATCTGAGAGCAAATACTAAATAATTCCCAAAGGTTAGAAATCAGGCTGCCTCACATTTCTTCTAAGGAACATCTAATGCCAAAGAACAATGGAAACTTGTTTACAAAGTTCTGAGAGAAAAAAAGTGTAAACTGAAAATATTACTGTCAAGTACAAGAGGACATTTTCAGACATGCAAGAAGTAAGGTCATGTATAATCCTGGATGTATACTACAGAAAATGCAAAACTACGAAAAGAGAATATTAATATTGACTCAAAAAAATGAGCATGCATATAAAAATAATTCATACAGATCAATGAAAACATTTAAATGTAGAATTAATTGAAAACATCTTTGTAAATTACGGTTATAGAAAGGAATATAAATGTTGTATCTCCAGTCATATAAAAATGAATAATCAAATACGTTGGTGGGAGGAAGGTGAAGTGGATTTGGCAATTATTAATTTCATCCACTTTCAGCAAGTAAAGAGCTAATACCACAATTATTAAAATTACAGAAAAGTAAAATTACAAGTTATTTTGTACTCTTAATGTTTTTATGATATTGCAATCAGTAAAAAAAATTATTCAGGAAATAATTTCTCTTCATGCAGTTAAAAAAATCCTTATTTAAAACTTTCTTTTATTTCTCTATTTCCTCTTTTAATTTTAAGAAAATGAATAGGTTTTTTATTTTTTTATTTTTTTTTATTCATTTTGACGCACAGAGAGAGAGATTACAAGTAGGCAGAGAGGCAGGCAGAGAGAGAGGAGAGAGGAGGAAGCAGGCTCCCTGCTGAGCAGAGAGCCCGATGTGGGCCTCGATCCCAGGACCCTGGGATCATGACCTGAGCCGAAGGCAGCGGCTTTAACCCACTGAGCCACCCAGGCGCCCGAAAATGAATAGGTTTAATTCATGTTTTTAAAGTAACATATATATTATGATCCAGTTATCTTTCTCCATATTCAACCATTACTCCCTTTCTCATTTATCTTTCAGCTATTTTATTTAGCTAGTCTCTATTTCTTTCATGTACCACCTACCCTTTCTACCTATTATCTATGTATCAATCTGGGGCAAATTATCTACACATTTTTCCATTATTTTTTTACATATCTATCATCTGTCTACAGCCTATCTTCTTTTTTAAAAACGATTTTCTATTTTTTATTGATTTATTTGAGAGAGAGAGCATGAGAGAGCACTGGTGGGGCAGAGGCAGAGGGAGAGGATGAAGCAGGCTCCCTGCTTGGCAAGGAGCAGGACAAGGAGCTGGATCCCAGGACTCTGGGATATGACCTATGCCAAAGGTAGTTGCTTAACCAACTGAGCCACCCAGGCGCCCCTACAACCTGTTTCTCTCTCTCTTTCTCTTTCAATCTACCTGCTATTTATATATCTATATGTACATCCATCTCTGCCTTTGATTTATCTGTAATTATTTATCTCTGCTGTTTTCACAATATGATGTGAACATTTACTTGTTAATGAGTTATGTGACAGATAAAACATTCTTTAAAGTATCACTTCTTCAGCCTAAAATATTAAAAGAAAATGATTAAAATCTATTAAAACAAAAAAACTAAAAATCCATTAAATCATAAAAATTTATTTGAGCAAAGCCGTGAAACAATGGAAGGCAGAAAAAAAAACCTGTTACTTGAAAAAATTTTTAAAAGAGGAAGAAAAGTAAAATAAGCACAGATTAAAAATACCTATCACTTTTTAGGCAACAAACATATGTCAGATTTCACTTTCAATTAATTATCTAAATCTCACAATAACCCCATGAAGTAGGAATGAGTATCTGCTGGCAGAACTAGCATTCAAACCAGGACTTGCTGAAATAACAAGTAGAATTTGTTTAAAAGTTCATTAAAATTAATATTCTGAAAATCTGATATAGGATTAAAAAAGGAAAGATTTGTAAGATTTGGAAAACTCCTTCGTTTGAGACCATGATGGCTCACTACAGTATTTGGTAGCATCTGCCAAATTCCTAAAGTCAACAGAGGAGGAGAAAGTCATAATCCTTTATAATATGCCACTTGATATTTCCATGAGAGACTCCACAGACAGATGAAGTGGGCCATGGATTTGATTGAGTGTAGCCAAAAGGTAGGCTACTGTGTACAATAAGTTGCAAATAAAAGGCAAGCAAAAATATATGAACTTTATTTAATTTTATTTATTTATTTATTCATTCATTCATTTATTTGGAGGGGGAAGGGGGAGGGTCAAAGAGAAATCCTAAGCAGGCTTCTCACCCAGAGTGGAGCCTGATGGTGGTGGGGGAAGCAGGGAGAGGAGAACTTAATGTCATGACCCTGAAATCATGACCGGAGCCGAAATCAAGAGTCAGATGCTTAACTGACGAAGCCACCCAGGCACCCCTGACCTTTCATTAATAAGTACAACATATTATAATGATTACAGGTAAAGAATTACTTATCTCTATTACAATATCTTAGAATAATTGGCATATACTCTGCTATAATTTAGTTTCATAAACTGGCATATACTACATTAAAAAAAGTACATATACTTAATCAAAAAATTCTTAAAAAAAAAGAAAAGCTAGGGAAAAAGTACTCTCTTTTTCACTGTTGTTTTATTTTGTTTTGTTTTTTTAACAGGGAAACTGAATCTCAAGAACATTCAAACATGTACCATAGGTTGTGAATAGCAAAACAGGGACTCAAAACCAAGAATTCTGATTATATATCATCCTGCTATATTAGATCACTAAATATATTACATCATCGGGGGGGAATGTGCGCAATTCCTCAAGAGCCCAGCACTTTCCTGTAAAAACGTTCTTGGGTAATACCATGGGTAATAGTAATACCATCTGGATCAGTCAATTTCTACTGTCGCTTCCACACACACAATCCAATGCAACATCCTTTTTTTTTTTTTAAGATTTTATTTATTTATTTCACAGAGGGAGAGAGATCACAAGGAGGCAGAGAGGCAGGCAGAGAGAGAGAGGGGGAAGCAGGCTCCCCGCTGAGCAAGGAGCCCGATGCAGGCCTCGATCCCAGGACCCTGAGATCATGACCTGAGCCAAAAGCAGAGGCTTTAACCCACTGAGCCACCCAGGCGCCCTGCAACATCCTTTACCTGATGCCACCAACACCCAGACACCTAACAGACACACATACAAAGGAAAGCAGCAGCAGTGATTTTGTTGCAAAACTTAGCCAGAAAATTGCTTCCTAATTAGTTTGAAACATCAACCTAGGGAATTTGTGGGCTTGTTATGGGTATGGCTAACTGAGAAATCAAGAAAGAGATGGAGTCAATTCAGAAGTCCACAGTAGGAAAGGAAGAAGGGAAAAAATTATCATCAGGGTTGTGTTCCCTCAGAAGACTGAGAATCCATTCCTTAGCTCTTCTAGCTTTCAGTGGCTCCAGGTGTGCTTTGAGGCTGGTTGGCTTATAACATCACTCCAATCTCTGTCTTCATCTCCACATTGCTTCTCTTTATATTTTTGTGTCTGTGCTCTGTATGTCTCTCACTAGGATATTTGTATGGATTGTATGGATTTTTACTTAGAAGTAGATCTCCTAACTTATACCTGATATTTAATCAAAATGCCTGTATCTTTTCCTTCAATATTCTTCCAGGTCACGGGTCTGGTGAAATTATTACTATGTGGCTCAATTAGAAACTCTGTATGATTCTGAATCATTCTTCATGTGTCTATGGCTAGTCCCACCATAATAAGTATTTAGCTAAAACTTAGGTTTTTCAGAGCAGAACATGACTGTGAGCCACTGAGGAAAGGCAGAGTTTGATTACCCCACTTTATAACTCCTTTGCAGATCTAATACTGGCATTAAAAGAACCAAAATTAGGATAATGGTGAACTTAGGAATTGATATTCCTACTTAATTAATGTCCCCTGTTTCCTCAATAAAATGTCATAAATATACCAATGTCCAATTATGTATATCTCCTTCACAAATTATACTTCATTTGAATTTTACATACCTGTTGATCTATATATCTCCCTATCAGTCTTATTACTTGAAGAGGACTCATTCCTCATGTTCAAAAAATGGTTTCTAAAGAAATTTCCTAATTAATTTTTTAAAGGGTGATGATGATCTTTATGAAAGACAGGTAAATGTCCATGTAATTTATAAGGTATGTAGAAAGTAATTATGACAGAAGCTAACTGAAATTTATGGAATGTATTGACATAATTAAACTCTCATAGATGCCAAAGAAAAATTTAGAAAACACAATCAACTCCCCTGTCTATATGTACATTACAGACAGTACTCTATATACACACACACACACACACACACACACCATCCTCATTTCTTAATGTGTGAATGCTGGCTCTCTTTAGTATTTAGGTTTATTTTTATTTATTTATTTATTTATTTATTTATTTCACAGAGGGAGAGAGATCACAAGGAGGCAGAGAGGCAGGCAGAGAGAGAGGAGGAAGCAGGCTCCCCGCTGAGCAGGGAGCCCGATGCAGGCTTCGATCCCAGGACCCTGAGATCATGACCTGAGCCGAAAGCAGAGGCATTAACCCACTGAGCCACCCAGGCGCCCTATTTTTATTTTTCATAGGAAAAAGTTATATTTTTATATAAAGAATAGATGTCATCCTTTCAAAGAATATTGAAAAGCTTTTCTCTTATAATTGTTCTTATTCCCTATAGTATCTGCTTCTGAATTATGCTATAATCTTTAAGCTTTAATCATAAACTCTTTTTTATTTCAAATTCTAACCAGGCATTTGTACCTGGACACAACTTTTTTGTGCTCTGGATCTCATTTTTGCTTACTTTCTCAATATTTCATTCCACTGAGTATTTATGAAAGAAATAATACAATTTGGGGTATTTTCTGAAAAATAACAGCTGGGATCTGGGGAGGGGGATGGAATCATAGGAAGTATGAATGAAACAAGATTAGCCATATGTTGAAAACTTGAAACCAGGTTAGAGACACATGGGAGTTTATTACACTATTCTTTCTACTTTTGTTTATATATAAAATTTTCCATAATACAACATTCAAAAATGTATCTACCTTTGGCAATCCCCTCTTTCTGCCATCTTCAAGCAGTCTTCTTTTTTTTAAATAGTTCCCTTAACATTCAAATATATTCTATTATTCTCGATCTTTAAAACGTGCGCACCCCAGGACTTGTTCCCTGTGCTCCTTTCTGCCTTATCTTTACTGGTGAGCCATTCTTGAGTCACTAACTGCCAAGCATATATATCTTCTTTACACTTGAGAATCAGTGTTCTGATGCCTTATTTCCTTACTTTTACCTCATTTGGGTGTCTTTCATATTCTAAGTTTTAAAATTCCCAAGTTGATTTGCTATTTCATACATATACACAAATACACACAGAATCCCTGGTATCACCTTCACTCACCCCTATGTCAGTAAATGGTTCTTTGTTTTTTTGTCCTATAAGTCAAGAAAGCTAAAATTTTATCCTTGGTCCTTTTTTCTCATTTCACCCATGTACTACAGGAAGAAATAATTTATTTTCTACTTTTAAAGTGTGTCTCAAATTCAACCATTTATTTCTACCTCAATATTCTGGTTCAGACACTATTATTAAATATCTAGATTGTTTCTACAACAACTTGTGAATTAATCCCTGATAACAGCCTGAATCAAACTCACACTGCCAATCCATTTTCCTCACACTAGCCCCAACTTAGCATTTTTTGTTTATTTAAATCCAAACCTTTAACAAAGGTTAAACAAAAGTTAAGTCACACCACTACTTAAAAATCTTCAGTGGCTTTTCATTGCATCTAGGATAAAATACCAAGGCCTTACTAAAATCTTGAAAAATTTGCATGTTTTTGTCCATATCTACCTCTGTAACGTCATCTGTTTTCATTCATCTTTCTTCATCAAATTTGGGTCACTTGACTTTTTTTCTTTACTTGTTTTCATATTCCTTAATAGGGCAAGCTCTTATTTCAAAATATTTTGCATTTTCTATTTCCATTCCACAAAAAGTGTTTCATCTACTTTTGAAAGGGCTATATTTCTTATTAGTCTTCTCAGTCGATACATTAAATATCCAGAGATATTTTCCTGAAATAGTTCCTTCATGAACTTTAAAAAAAATCCTAGCTCCTTAACTGTACTTCAGTTTATAAATAGTTCACTTAATTGATTACATTGTTTTCTATGCCCTCCCTTTCTAAATAGTGACCCTTTTGGAGAACACATATTTTTTTATTTATTGCCTAGAACAGTATCTCATTAATCTCTAATGTATTAATCACTAATGTTGAGATTAGTTTCCAAAAAGTAAAATCTTTAGAGAGTATTTCAGTGTTAATCTGTATGGTAATTAGTATATGGTATAAATTCATCTAAGATACAAATTATAACACATTTGTTAAAAACTACTCTTTTAAAAGATTTTTATTTATTTGACAGAGAGAGAGAGAGAGAGAGAGAGAGAGGGACAGCACAAGCAGGGGGAGCAGCAGGAAGAGAGAGAGGGAGAAGCAGGCTCCCCACTGAAAAAGGAGCCCAATGTGGGGCTCAATCCCAGCACACTAAGATCACGACCTGAGTGAGCTGAAGGCAGATGCTTAACTGAGCCACCCAGGAGCCCAAAATAAAAACTACTCTATTTTTTTCTAAAGATTTTATTTTATTTATTTGATACAGAGAGAGAGATTACAAGTAGGTAGAGAGGCAGGCAGAGAGAGAGGAGGAAGCAGGCTCCCTGCGGAGCAGAGAGCCCGATGCGGGCCTCGATCCCAGGACCCTGAGATCATGACCTGAGCTGAAGGCAGGAGCTTTAACCCACTGAGCCACCCAGGCTCCCAAAACTACTCTATTTTTAAAAAGTTATCTATAAATTTTATGCTAGGTTAGTATGATAACTTTTTTTTTTAAGATTTTATTTATTTATTTGAGAGAGAGAGAGAGATCACAAGTAGGCAGAGAGGCAGGCAGAGAGAGAAGAGAAAGCAGGCTCCCCGCTAAGCAGAGAGCCCGATGCGGGGCTCGATCCCAGGACCCTGAGATCATGACCTGAGCCGAAGGCAGAGGCTTTAACCCACAGAGCCACCCAGGTGCCCTCACTATTACTTTTTATTGGATTTAAAAACTGTGCTCATTTCTATGACCAATGTGATAGAGTAAATTTCTCCTCTACTGTATTTTGTCACTTAAACATCCAAGTGATACTCCTCAAGCCACCCAAATCTGTGACTTAAAAAGAACTCTTCTGAGAACTAAAAGAAGCTCTTTCATAGAGGATTCAGAGTGGGGAAAGCTGTAATGACAATCCCTTAAAAGTCCAAGCAATAATAAGCCCCACATTCCCCTCTTGCTCCTCAGTTCTCTCCACCTCATCCCTACCATTTCAATTCACAGGTCTCATCCCCTCTTACATCCTTTTTTCGGATGCAAATTAACCTACAGAGTAAATGTGCATGAAAGGTCTGATATTCAGGGAAACTCCATATTCTTCCTAAGCAGTTATGGTGATCTCCCAAGAAGCCTTGCTCTGTTAGTATTCTATGATGTATAACAAATTATTACAGACTCAGTTTAAAACAACACACATTTAGTGTTTCAAATATACACAACCTTATTATTTTACTGTTCTGGAAGACAGAAGTCAGAAAATGGTTTCAATAAACCCAAATGAAAGTGTTAGCAAGGCCATGCTACCTCTGGAAATGTTAATCTGTTTCTTTGCCTGTTCTACCCCCTAGAGCTGCATTGCTTGGCCCATGGCTCCATTCTCTGTGTTCAAAGCCCAGAGCAACATTGTGTTATCATCTCATCTTCTGTTGGTAGTCAAATCTGCCTCTGTCTCCTTCTCATAAGGACACCATGATTGCATTCAGGGCCCACCTCAATAATCTAGGATCATCTCCCCATCTTAAAATCTTTACCTTAATGATACCTGTAAAGTCAGTTTTGCCATATAGGGGAGCATTCACAGGTTCTAGGGATTAGTATCTGGGTATCTTTGGAGACCATTATTCAGCCCACCACACTTGCTACCTTTTTATTACTATTAATGGTTGCTGTCAAAGCATCAAACAACAAACTACTAACATTTGTCAGTGTTTTCATGCAAAACATCCAGAGGCAATGAAATGTAAACTTAAGGAAGTAAAAATTAAAAGTAAAAATTAATAAAATGAAAGTATCACTACTACAGGGAATACATTAATTAAAAATTATGCTGAGGAAAGATGATGTTTGGCATTTTTATAAAGGGAAAACAATACATGAAAGATGCAAAATTATTTTAATTCCTAAAAAATAAAATACTAAATAATATTTTAAAAGAATAAACAGAAATTTAAGGGATATTTCTGGAATCCTGAGGGGAAGGAGCAGTATGTGAATCATAGAGCAGATAATGAACAAAGTTTGACTCATTTTATACAAAGCAAAATTGACCATAGTCCCAGAAATAACTACTGAGAAAAAGAGGTTCATATGCAGATTTATATTATGTAAGAGCTGAGAAAGGAATTCAGTGAAAACAACAGATGAAGATATGTTAGCACAATGCTTATTTAAAAAAAAAATCTTTATCTGGAAACTTGCTCAGAAATGGAATGATATAAGCAGATTTCATAAATTTAAATAGACCTCAAACTTCTACAGAACACTGACCTGAATCTTCCAGATTTTATCTTAAATACAAAAATATTTTCTCCAAAGTTCTTGACATACCTTCCATAAGTCATACTAAAAGTATGTGCTAATATGTATAGAAGGTAGACATAAGACTGTTGTTCAGGATAATCCAGCAACTATAATTTTAAAACCTTTATATTTACCATTATTTTATTTCACAGCAATTTGTACATATACATGAATATATTTTAAATATACATATAAACAAATATGTACTAAATATATCAAGGTGTCAGCAGGGTTGGCTCCTTCTGGGGGATGTGGAAGAAATCGGTCCCATGCTTCTCTCCCAGTTTCTGACTGCTTCAGGTGATCTATGGCTTGTAGACAGCATACTCTTGTCTTCATATCATGTTCCCCTATGTATTTCCATGTCTGTGTCCAAATTTTCCTGTGGATATATTTTTATGAGGTCCCCTAACAATGTTATTCTAACTTCATCACCTATAAAACTGTATTTCCAATTAAGTCACATTCATAGGCACAGAGGTTAGCATTTCAACATCTTTGAGAGAGACATAGTTGGTCTATTCATTTGTTGGGCTATCCACTGTCTCTTACTATCAGAGAAAGTAGGCAAGCCAACATTTTGATAAAAATTATGAAGGAATATATTGAAATGGAGAAAGACTATTTCCACTCTCTAGGAATTGGAATAGGACCATGGTTACTATACTTCAAGCACTAAGATACCACAATCTATCTTATTAAAATATGGATTTGAAATCAGTTTTCTCATGGGTGATTGGAGTTTCCTAAACCAGACTGAATTAAGATGAATTTCAAGTGTTTGTGATAAACAAAGCCACAAACTGAATTCTAAGGGGGTTTGTATGTGTGTGCAGACTCATGACCACACTGTTTGATTAAGCCTCATATTTTCCCAGTCATTATCTCATAATTTCCAATTGAGAAAAGAGGAAGAACAAGAATTAAACCAAGCTTCTAAATTTTTTTAAATAAAATCTTTCTCTAACACATTTTCCTTTTTAGAAAATTTGTATCTTCTTTTAATACATTTAAAATTTGTGATGTTCTGTTATTTTTTGTACACTATAATTCACTCTATATAATTCCATCAAAACGTATTTCCTGTTCTGCTTCTCAAGTCAATTATCTTGCCTAAACTCAGCTGAGAAACTCCATGTCTGGTGAAGCATAGTTTGACCATTCCCATGAACTCAATAGTTGAGGCTTTCCTACATTCTTAGATAACCTTAATTGCTTGTTTTCTGCAGGTATTAGTTTATACTATGTAAATCATTAACTTCTGGACACAAAAATTTGCAATTATTTCTTATATATTTTTCGGAGCCTACATTTTTGTAGTAATTTACCATTTGGTCATTAGTTAATTCTTTCAACAATTAGCTGTTTATTAGATACATATTCTTAGCTATGCATTGTGTCAACTGGTGCTATTACAGGATTGTAACTCCATACTTGCTTATGGTTAATAGGTAGGGTGTAGTTTGCTCATGTAGATGCTCACCTTCACTTACAAGTGAGCTCCTATAATCCAATGCTGTACTATAAATCAGAGCAGGAAGGCAAATTCTGCATTAAAGTAGATCAATAGAATTTAAGAGCTCACTAGTAAGTGGTGGCAATTTTAGACACAAAGATATCAATTCAAGGACTATAAATTATTGAATAGGCCACCCTACTACAAGAAGGCAGCATCAACACAAATTGGTATCTTTGATATATATGCTTTGTTAAATCGAAGGTTGTGTCCCACAATTATATCATAGTTGAGCAAGTCACAACAAAGAACTGCATGCTATTAACGATTTTTTATTTCTTGGCCTTTTCTGAGCAAAGGCCATAATTTCACTATCCCATGCATAATAGTCCTCACAGGACTTAATGAAAATACACTTCTAGAAACCCTACCCCAAGAAAGCATGGTCAACAGAGAGTAATTTATATTGTACAATTGTACAGATCACAAATCCTTCAGTGTACAAAATTTTCAATGACCGAATATTAGGTCATCTCAGAGATAAATTAGGAAACATAATATCCAAAAAGTTATTTCTGGCTAAGTGGTCTTCATAATAGTGGATGACATATGAGCATATCTGAAATTAAATATCAGATCCTTAAGGTTAACTTGTTTTTAACTTATGAATTATCTGTAATTTTATCTTGTCTATTCCTTATATGTTCTTACTATGGAAAATATCCACTGTTTTGTTAGCACTTGTTATTCCAGCATATAAAATGAGTTGGTATAACACGACAGCAGACATTTGCTACTTTATTAGTCAAGGTTCTCCACAGTAACAGAACCAATAGGATATGTATATGTTTACACAGAGAGAGAGAGATGTTTTAAAAAATAAGCTCACAAGATTCTGGAGGCTAGCAATCTGCAGGGCATTCCTGTCAGCTAGAGACCCAGGAAAGAGTTGATATTGAAGCTCAAGTCAGAAGGCAGTCTGCAGGCAAAATTTTTTCTTCTGGGAACTTCAGTCTTCTCTCTTAAGGCCTTCAATAATTTGGATGAGGCCCACACACTTTTGGAAAGGTAATTTGGCTTACTCAGAGTCTACCGATTTAAACGTTGATCATAGATAAAAATACCTCACAGCAACATCCAGACTGGTATTGACCAAATACCTGGGTACTACAGCCCAGCCAAGCTGACACATAAAACTAACCACCAGAGTTACTTATTCCTTTTTTTTTTTTTTTTTAAGATTTTATTTATTTGACAGAGAGAGAGAAATCACAAGCAGGCAAAGAAGCAGGCAGAGAGAGAGGAGGAAGCAGGCTCGCCGAAAGCAGGGAGCCCGATGTGGGCCTCGATCCCAAGGACCCTGAGATCATGACCTGAGCTTAAGGCAGAGGCTTTAACCCACTGAGCCACCCAGGTGCCCAATAGTTGCTTATTCTGTTAATTTACATGCTTCTATAGGGTAATGATTCTTTTTTATCCATGCCTCTTACCTATGACAATATCACTATAACCAGCAAATAAAAAGTATATAAAAACTGATATATAAATGTGCAGTTGGTCTTTATTATTTGCAGATTCCATATCTGAGAATTTTCCTACTTGTTAAAATTTATTTGTAACCCCAAAATCAAGGCTCAGTGTTTTCTCAGTCATTCACACACACACACACACACACACGTGCAAAAAATCTGAGTTGCTCAGTCATGCATGTTTTTAGGTAAGGTCTAATAAGGTAATGCTCTGCTTTCTTATTTTAATCTTCATCTTATAAACAAATGTTCTTTTTACAGTGTATTTAGTGCCATTTTTTTCCATATTCCTATGCTTTTATTTGTGAATTTGCTGTTTAAAATGACTGCCAAGTGTAGTGCTGATATACTGGCTAATGTTCTCAAGTGCAAAAAAGGCTGTGGTATCCTTATGGAAAAAATACATAACAGTTCAGTTATTGGCTCTGATTTCAATGTTAATGAATCAAGAATTTACTTTTTTAAAGTGGCTTTAAAGAGAAACACACATAAAATAAGGTTACATCTTGATCAGCTGATGAAAATGTGACCAGCGGCTTTTACAAACCTAAGCCTATATTTCAGTTTTCAGTGAATTCAGTGTTTGCAGTGACTTTATAGAGCATTACTACTATGAATAATGAGAACATACTGAAGAAATTCCTTGTTTAAATGCACTAATGTTCTTTTTCTCTAAGTGCATTTTTTATGTTTTTAATACATATTATTGTGAATTTTAACAAGAATTTGCTCTACATACAGACTTGTATTTATTCTGAAGAGATAGGGATAAGAGAGATGTATAGATGGATAGATTAAGAGTGATTGAGGATTACCTAAATACACAAATATAAGCCAATACATCCATACACTTATTTTCTACTTATCTGAGAAGTTCTCTAAGCAATGACACCCAGTAAACTTGAGCACCATTAGCTCCCAGTTCCCAGTAATTTTTCTTACTGAAAGAAACGTACTTCCATGGAGAAATGACCAATCCTGGGACTGAGAAAGTGGAAATACAAAATGGATCTATAATCTAATGCGTCAGAAATTAAAAATGTGTTCGAATAATAATAAAGGTATGCCAAAAAATTACAGAAGCCAGCTTCAAATTTCTCTTACTAGATAAATCTGTGACAATTTGACATCCCATCAAATAGCTTAGATCCATCCCATCAGAAAACTTAGAATAAAAATCAAATTGCACAGATATGAATAAATGACTATTTCTATATGCCTTTTATATCCACAGGAAGTAAACAGTAAGATAAAGTAAATAAAAATTAGGGTAATACTGACCTCAAAATAAATGCTTTCTAGATGAAATATAGTTATTTATATAAGCTGACTAGATAGAGCAAATATGAGAAAATGAATTTTGAAATCTTATAAAATCCTTGGACTAAGAATAGACTGGTATATGTCATTGCACCATTTTTTTAAAGTGTGAGCCTCTAATGTAGAATTTATTTATTTATTTTTTAAAGACTATTTATTTGACAGAGAGAGATAGAGAAAGCACAAGCAGGGGAAGCTGCAGAGTGAAAGGAAGAAGCAGACTCCCCACTGAGCAGAGAGCCCAACCTGGGGCTCAGTCTCAGGACCCTGGGATCATGACCTGAGCCAAAGGCAGATGCTTAACCAACTGAGCCACCTAGGTGCCCCTCTACTGTGGAATTTAGAAAATAAATGCGTATTTGATATCGACTCAATAAATCAATAAATTTGTGATTCATCCAGTCACTCATTTATCTATCCATCAACTTACCTATTTATCCATTCATTTATTCCTAGAAATATGAGTGAATAAATTATTCAGCCTAAATCTCTTAGGATACTAGTTAGAAGCAATGGTTAAGGCAATCATTTGTATATCCTCTTCTTTAAAAATAAAACATAAATTTTCAAATCTTGTGACTCTAATTTTTTTCTTATGTTACCTATCTGCATTTGTTCTTCATATACAGATACTTTAACTTAACAAAAGTACAAAAAAAGACAGCATTTAGAGCTATGAAATAGCATTCAGTAAAAGCATGCTGAACATAGGAAATGTGTATGGGTATAGTAAATACTCTACTGTAATAAAATTATAACATTTATACCAGTGAACTAAGAAGAAACATCTTTACTCAGGAAAAAGGGTGAGAAAAGGAGGAAAACTGGACCTATAGTCCCATTATCTGAGTTGAATATCCAGTTTTTATAAATTAGACTAATGTGATGATCTGGAACACTTTATTGAAAATTTCAAAGGGTTCCAGAAATAAAGACTATAAAATAAGAAAGTAGATTGTGTCTACATGAAGATAAATTGGTCTGTTTTTATTTACCGTAATAGCTCTGCTTAGGGTTGACATACAGGGATATAATTTATTACTATGTTTGCTATATTAATGACCATTTTAAAGAACAATCTTCCAAGTGAGATCTACAAATTGAGTATATTCATCAGGAAACATATAAATTAGTCTGTATGCTGACAAACAAATGCAAAACGTAAAACTCATTCCTGCATGCAAAGAACACTAGAGCTGGAAAATGAAGGATCCTATTTCAGTTAATAGATAAAGAAAGTAGAATGCAAGAAATTAAGTGATCATATGAGACAGTCAGTGAAATTTCACAACTGTCTATATTATAATAAAGAAATTAACAATTATAATTGTGATCTGTTACTAATATTTTATAAAGAAAAATGTGTAACCTGACAATAGAGAACAAATTACTTAAAATGAATAAATTAAAGTTTTCTAAAAATTCTCTGAATAAGAGAACATTGAAAGCTCTGTGACAAGCCAGCACTAATAGTCCAGTTAGTACATGAGTCATAGCCTTCTTTAATTAGTGCAGTAACCAAATTTCCTAATTTGTAGTTTAAATTTCCCAACATCCTGAAGTGACTCAGACAAGATCTTTGTCATTTTTCTTCTTTTCAAGAATCTTCTGTTATGTTTCTGTCAATTTGTTCTAAGATAAAACCCTGAAAATTTTCTTATAACAGAAAGTTACTGGTTAATTTTTTATTTTTAAAAATAATATCTTATAAAATAAAATTAAAGTATTCACACTTCCAGGTATACATCATTGAATTAATTCTACCCTCCATAATTGTCTATATTGACTTTCTACTTCTGATGTAAAAAGTTGTCACAAACTTGGTAGTTTAAGTACAAATTTATTATCTTACAGTTAGTTATACAGGTTAAAAGTCCAATGCATGTCTCATCAGGTTAAAAACAAGGTTTTAGGGCGCCTGGGTGGCTCAGTGGGTTAAAGCCTCTGCTTTCGGCTCAGGTCATGATCTCAGCGTCCTGGGATCGAGGCCCGCATCGGGCTCTCTGCTCAGCAGGGAGCCTGCTTCCTCCTCTCCCTGTCTCTCTGCCTGCCTCTCTGCCTACTTGTAATCTCTCTCTCTCTGTGTCAAATAAATAAATAAAATCTTAAAAAAAAAAAAAGTCTTTAAAAAAAAATAAAAAAATAAAAACAAGGTTTTAGCAGGGCTGCAGTTCCTTCTAGAGGCTCTAGGAGAAAATCTGTTTCCTTGTTTTCAAATGGAAGGCAGAAAAATGTTCCCCCACCCTTTAAAAAAAAAAAAAAAGAAAGAAAGAAAAGAAAACTCATATCCTAATCCCC
This sequence comes from Ailurus styani, assembly GCA_002007465.1. Lineage (NCBI taxonomy): Eukaryota > Metazoa > Chordata > Mammalia > Carnivora > Ailuridae > Ailurus > Ailurus styani. The sequence continues at coordinate 232,180 of LNAC01000626.1, forward strand.
AGAACCTGTGAACAGGTAATGTTCTGTGAGGAGGGGAAATTAAAGTTGCATAGAATTGAGATTGCTGATGGAGTCCCACATCGGGCTCCTTGCTCCACAGGGAGCCTGCTTCTCCCTCTGCCTCTGCCTGCTACTCTGCCTGCTTGTGCGCTCTCTCTCTCTCTCTCTCTCTCTCTCTCTCTCTCTCTCTGACAAATAAATAAAAAATAAATAAATAAATAAAAGAACTGAGAATGCTAATCAGTTCATAAAGAGGTGGGGAGATTATCCTCGATTATCTGGGTGGGCCAATATAAACACAAAGTCCTTAAAAAGGAAAAAGGAAAGTAGGAGAATCAGTGTGACAGCCAAAGATTTGAAAATACTTAGTTGCTGGCTTTGAAGATGGTGGATGGGGCCACCAGTCAAGGAATACAAGCAGCTTCTAGAAGCTGATAAAAATAAGGAAATGGATTCTCCCTTAGAGCATTCCTTACGGTATTTTCAGATCTTTTCTCAGTCTGCAACTTGTCCTGGGCATGCATAATGACTTCTAATTTCCCACATTCACGTGGTTGCTTTTGAATATTATAGTCTTCAATCCAGCTCCGAAGAGGAAAAAAAAGAAAAAAATGGGAGGGAAAGACACCAGCCCTTTAAATACCCAGGAAGTATCTCAGCCACAGGAGGAAGGGCTTGCAAAAATAGGGAAAAGTGCAAACACAATCACTTGAGGTCTCCTCACCTGCACCTTTTGTGATTAAAGTTGTAATCAGCAATCAGAGCACAGCTCTTCAATACTGGAAGTCTGGGTCCTCTTTGCCTACCCTGCTTTTCTCAACCTGTGTGGAAACACTCCAGGAAGAGGTACACAGCTGTCTAACAGGGTTAAGAGCAGCAGGATGGGCTGGATTGCTGTTCTTGGGCTAAGAGCTGAATTTGACAATATTAACTGCAATTTACTGTCCAAGCCTTCTGCTCCAGTTGAAAACATTCAACAGACCCAGGATTCCAAAGTAGTTATATTGTTTCTCCTGGTGTAATTGTTGTCTAGGGGCAGAGATAGATTTCTGCTGCTTGCTATTCTGGGGCCTGGAGGTGTGGTGCAGGAGAAGTGCACCACAAAGGGGCAGCATAAGACAATCTGCAGGGTGATGAGATCATTCTATATCTTGACAGTGGTGGTAGTTAAACCATAGCACGTTTTTGTCAAAATGGATACACTGTACACCTCAATTTAAAAAATGATGACATTTGATCCTTGACTAAACATTTGGTGATATTAAGGAATCATTGTCAATTTTAGAAAAAAAAAAGATTCTGTCTTCCTCTCTTCAGAGGCACATGCCGTTATTTTATACAAGTTTATCCTTTTAATTTTTATTATGATTTTCAAACATGTCCAGTCAGAAAGATAAATACAGTGAGTTCCCATGTACTCACCTCCTAACTTTAAAAGTGATCATGTTTCTACTTGTGACAATACCTTTTCTTTTTCTTTTTCTTTTTTAAATAAAAATGTAGTCGTTTAATTGAATATTGCATCCTCCATTTCTTGGAGCCAGTTCTAAGGACCTTCGGTCAAAGCTTTCCAGCCGTAGGCCTCTTTCAGGTCTGTGACCATCACTATCTGTTATAGGTAGAATTGTGTCCTCCAAAAAAAGACACACTGACATTCTAGCCCCCAGGACCTCAGAATGTGACTTTATTTGGAAGGAGGGTCTTTGCAGATTTAATTACTTAAGAGGGAGTAATGCTAGAGTACAGTAAACTGATTTAATAAGACCCACACCATTATGATGAGATGGTTATATGGAGAGAGAGAAACACAGGGAGATGTGTAGATGGAGGCAGAGATTATTTATGCTATTGTCAGCCAAGGAATCCCTGGGGCTAAGAGAAGCCAGAAAAGGCAGGGAAGGGTCCGCCTATAGAGACTTTGGGGAGCACACCACCCAACTGTCATCTTCATTTTGGACTTCCAGTCTCCAGAACTGCTTAAGAAAACTTTCTACAGTTTTAAGTCACCCAACTTGTGTCACTTTGTTTATAGGATCCCTAGTAAACGAATACACCATCTAAAAAACGCACTTGTCATATCAAATGTCCAAAATCTTGGTAAGTGGCATTCAACAAGAGAGGCTTTGGTATCAGCTACACCATGCTTGCTGTCAGTCCATTCTGTGGTATGATTTGAATGAATTTCCTCAAAACAACAAACAAGGAAGGCAACTGACAAGAGCAGTTTCCTTCCCACATATACCAGTATACTCCCTTGGTCACCTAGGAACAGGAGTGTTAAAAAAAAAATGTAAATGTGGTTAAATTTTAGATCTCAATATAAATGGTTTTTGATGTTGATGAGAAAATCTAGTCCTCATATCTAAAATAAGGATATGGGATTCCAGTTAAACATTACTATGGAAGACACTTTGTCCCCTTTCTTTTCCAATATGCCACTAACTTGAATACATAATAAAAGGATGATCAGAATGGTTACGCCTCACTCCCTCATCAGTTCTGAGGACTGATTCAAGTGAATTCCCTCCCACAACATTGACAAGAGCAATTTCAGTACACAAGTATGTATAATCTCTATCACCTGGTAACTGTAGTATGGAAAAAATAACTGTAAATGGGTTGGTAAAAGGAGAACAATGTTAAAAACACATTAGGGGAATCCAGATTTCCACATATAGAAATCACCCACCAAATACACGTGAAGGATACTTAGTGTATTTTCATGATGGATTACTTCCTAAATTATATATCAAACTTCTGTCCTCTCCCCATTAAAAACAAACAAAAAACAGTTTATAAATTGTTCTACATTCCAGTCAATTGTGTTGAGGTTCATAATGCTAAATTGGTATTAATCCAATTTTGCAAATTAAGTTCTTTGACATTTATTTTACCATATGGGAAGAGAATGGACTAGCTACTGTGGTCTGTTGCCACTGACAGGTACAACATTTTCTGATTTAGAATGTGAATTTATTTAAGGCAGCTATATATTATTTCCATCTTCCTTTGTCTTACTCAACAACCCACTCCTGTGTGTGTTTGATTTCATATAAAAATATATTGAAAATATATTGTCATCCCAAAACACAGTTATGTTTATGCACACCCTTAAGTTATATTTAAATATTTTACAAAAGATAAAGTACTTTGCATCAAGCACATACAAATGACATAAATGGTATACAAACGTGGATGGAAAACAAAGAACTTAGGAAAAGTGACTTTCTATTATTACAGGACTTTACTACAGGAAATTTGTTTATCTATAAACTATACTCTCCAATCTGTGAGGACATAATACCAGAGAGCTATTATTGCTACAAGAAGTGCCAAAATTTCTCTTTTCAAGTGTGAAAAGAGTTTTTGAGAATAAAAAAGAACAGGCATTTTTCTTGCTAGTATTTTTTATAAACAAGAATAAGTTTCTGGATATATTTATAAAGGAGATATAGAAGGCTTTATTTTGTCTCAACACAGCTACATACAATTACAAAAATTGAAACCATTCGCGTATGAAAGATACAATTAACAATAACTAAACATCTTACTTTGGTCATTAAATGGAATAAACACTGGAAATAGGGAAACATTGCACTTCTCCCCCCAAAAAGGTGACATTGTGTGCTGAACCATTACAGTTATAGGAATGAGATTGTTGCTAAGCAACAAGTCTTTTATAATCTTGTGAGGCTTTTGTATCTGAGGAAAATTGAGGCAAAGAAAAGTTTGGAAAGCTAATGAGGAAGAAATGGCTTCAATGAAAATCGATCAATAGTGCACCTGACCAGAAAATCAACTATTAATGGGACTAAAGGAAGAAAAGCTACTTAGAGCTACTTGAGAGCAATTTTATTATCACGAGGTGTGTTTAATTGTCTGCACTCTAATTCTATGTTCTCATGTTGTCTTTCTGTGTGTGTGCAGCAATACTTTCCTATGGGGAAGTTCAATAATATGGAGCAGCATTTCTAGTCAGTGAGTTTAACAATAACCCCAAACAATGTTTTGATCACTTCATTTTCTGTATCATTTAAGAATTCAATAAGCTGCAATTGGCCTACTTTCATGCTATGGTTATATGAATGGCAATAAAGTACAATTTGAACTGAGCTCTGCTGCCTACGAAAATGTAGTCATGTAAATTCTGATGTTACAGAAAATCTAACTTGGGAGACTCTCTAGTAAGAAGTTTGGAGTCTGGGGGTCTGGATAGAGGTTGGAGTCAAGAACAGGGTTATAGGCAAATTCTGTGCTGTTCTTAGTTCTGTCTGTGATGGAAAAGAAGATATGGCCAAATCTGAATGAACAAACCTTTAAGCAGTTGCAGATGGACACCAAACAAAATCAAGTGTTAATGGTTACAAAAGTTCTTCCATGTCCTGAATTTGTGAGCTGAGCTTGGACCACGTGTTAATTATTAACATTCTTTTAAACTAGAGTAGAAAGGAGCATAGTGGTCTTAAGCAAACAAGAGCTCTTTGGGGAATACTTAAGCACTCACCAAGGATTTTCATAAGTCCTCAGGGGAAATATATCTTGATAAATCATTATAATTCCCTAAAGTAACTAAGAAAGCAGCTTAGATTAGGTGATTTGGCTATTAAAGAAAATCACAACCTCTGTAGGATGCAGAATTGGAAATATATGAACTAAATGAAAATAACCTAGAATCTGGATGGTAATACAATTTGGGAGATTGGACACAGAAGACAGATGAATGAGAAGCTGGGAAAACACAGATCCAAAATGAGGCCCCAAAGGAAAAAACTGATGAGGCCTTTTCTCTTCTTGTCTAATCTCATTAATGCTTAACTCAAATTCAGAAGGGCAATATGCTGTCTCAAAATGTGCACTGATGCAGACCATCTCATAGAATTTAGGACACATCTGATTTCTCAAATAACTACACACTGCCAGCATTGGTGTTAGTTAGAACACTAAAGCTGTGTCTATTTCTTTCATTTAAACATAATGTTTAACCCTAGCAATCTAAGTAAAGCCATGCTCACGGCCACATAGAGATCATTTCACTAATAGTATCTTACTGATGGTTACATTCATCATGTCCTTCTACTCAACATTTAACTTAATTGTTTGAAATGAAAAGAATCCATACATTTAAAAAAAAAGTAAAATATCATCATGGTTTAATGTTCACCTTAAAACACATTTTCTGGGGCACCTGGGTGGCTCAGTTGTTAAGCATCTGCCCTGGGCTCAGGTCATGATCCCAGGGTCCTAGGATAGAGGCCCGCTTTGGGGGAGGGGGGAGTGGGGGGGGTGGTCCCTGCTCAGCAGGGAGCCTGCTTCTCCCTCTCCCACTCCCCCTGCTGTGTCCCCTCTCTCGCTAACTCTATCAAACAAATAAAGTCTTTCAAAATAAAACACATTTTCTTTCTGCAATTGTCTCTAAGGTTCATATGAGCACTCATTTCATGAAGAACTAAAGGATTTCAAAGTCCTGTACACTAACATTCCATTGTCTCTAGCATTGGCAGAAATGGCAGGCTGGTAGTGAAGAAACCCACAGTCAGTTCACACAGCAACCCTTCATGGAGCACAATTGAACCCACTCACATTGAAGAAAAATGCGCCACCACCCACCCAACACCTTTCTTCCACAAACATTCCCATCCCAAAGTTCTTAGATTATAACTGTGTAAATCATGTCAGAAATTTTACATATTGCAAAATAAATACTCACCCCCCCCCAACAACTTGGAGGGGGAAAAAACAAAAACAGGCCTGGTTTCTATTTCTAGTTTGCCAATGGCCGGTTTGACTTTCCAAATCCTTTCTGGGGACTTTGCTCTTTCCTCTATAGAGAGCTTGGATTAAAAGACTGCAAAAGTCACTTAAAAGCCAAATATTCTATGACCTTTTGTATTCTAGAACTATAGAACATAGCATTCCCTATGTCTAACTTATGTCCTTCATGATACAGTTAACAAAAAAAATTACCCTCTAGGGAGGAAAGGAGAAAATATGAAGAACTATATTTTAGAAGAGGAGAAAAAAGAGACCTCATAATTTTATAAATGTAATTCAGTTTTCATAAGGTATTTCAATTTAAGGATTGTGTTTTGTAATACATAGTCACACTTAAAAATATTTTAAGATCTGTGTAATTGGAAGTATACACATTAAAAGAACTTTTCATATAAAATTTATCTATAATATACAGAGGCTGGCATTTAAAAAAAACATAACAGTAAGCAGTTTAACTTACCTAATCAAAGTTTTTTGTTATGTTTACAATTCCATAATCAATATTTTATTTTTAACTATCTGACAATTATAATTTTGGGAGGTGATCAGGAAAAATTAATTTTAAGATAGAAAAACTGCCTACATACATGTAAGCTCATCCTTTAGAAAGAAATTTTATATGCAATCTGCCCCAAAATAACAAGTGTTGAAAACCTTTCATAGTCTGAGATCACATATATTATCAAAATATTAAAGTATGTTACTATTTGATATTATTTGCAGTGACTTTATAGCTCCACCCAGTAAATAAAAGTTCACAAACTAAACACAGGATTCTACTTTTCTAAACTGTATTATTATCTTTTGTTTTCACAGAAACTATATTCTAGGAAGAATAGATAATTATTTATCTTTACTAATAAAATCATGCAAATATCTGTCTGGTTTGTAGCTGCATTTTTATTAAGTTATAGAAGTAGTATTTAGTTTTATAGAGGTACACAATGAGTAGAAACTAAATTATTCCAAATTATCATAAATAATTCTGAGAAATAACCCTCGTGTCCTTGAGTCCTGGTTACACTTACAGCTATTATACAAATTAATTTATCATTACCTGATATTACACAGTGATTTTATGAGCAATAGGAATTATTTTGTTTCATCCACATAACTATACAAATATTTATTAAAGTTATTATTACACTAACTTTACATTTTAATATCATTTAGCTTATTCTCACAACATATCTATATTATAGATATTGTTAATATATCTTATGGATGAGGATACTGAAGCACACAAAATTTAGGTAACTTGTCCAAGTTCATGCCACAACTTACAGAAATTTGACATCGGCCATACTGGCAAATGATTTTGTGCTATTAACTATCAAGGTACCCAAGATCCCTAGTTTATAAGAAAACAAACTTGTTTGCCAATTTAAATGTAATTTGTTTTAAATCCTACCACATAGGAAATTTAATCGCAGTGTTTATTTGGGATTCTTTTACTCCTTCAGTGCAGTTATGTATGTGATTTTATACATGCACACATGCAAATACACACAAGCATACATGCATGTGGGTGCACACACACACCCCTATGTACATGTATACTCAGTTGAGAAAATGGGGGCGGGTGCACTGGCTCTGTAGTTCACACTGGTCATTGCTCATGCTCACAAGTTACACAAATACATGGGACAGTGGACACTTCAAAGCCTTGTCTTGCTTGTGCTTCTTTGTCTGCTAAAAAGGTACCCGAGACCCATAATTCTTAGTGCTTATTCCCACTTCCTCCCTTCCTTTCCTTATAGAGAATATCCCTTTCCAGTGTACTGTGTGTGAATCCTTTCAGAAACTGAATACATCTTTCTCTTTTTGTATAAATTCTATTTTCCTTCACCTTAATCCTGTCACCTCTCTATCTTCAACTCCAATCCTTGTGTTCCATTCTAACCAGGAACACATCATTGTAGGTGTTTCTTTTTCATTCTCACCAATGAAGTCAGGTTTTATGTACAAAAAGAAAAGAAAATCTTTAATTACTAATTCAATTAATTATCCTACCTTAGAAAAGTTCTAGAAAGATGGAAAAGTTCTTAGAAAAGATGGAAAATACCTCTCTCATCTACAAAGCACCCCTAAATTAACATAGCCAGTGAGTTCACAGAGGTCTTTGTTTCAGAAAACCAAAATTAAAGAATACCAAAAGAAAACCAAAGAATAAAACTAATTAAGTCACTGCCACGAACCCCAACACTAGGTGATATAAGTTTGTATGAGTGGCAGAACTGTGTATCGGAAAAAGATGTGCGGGAATTAAAAAACATAGTTTGCAATATGCTTTTCTTTACTGGGTGCCTTTGACAAAAATTGGTCCTTAGTTTTCTAACTTCAAAATGTAAAAGAAATAGATAATGGTATATACTGAGCACTTTCTTTGACCAAAATACAGCACGAAGCCTTCAAAAATCATATTATCTCCTTAATTCTACAAAATCTCTATTAGGTATGTATTCTTACTACTCTCCATTTTTCAGATGGCAAATATTAAGGGCAAGAGATAAAAAGTGATTTACACACTTAACTAGCAGAAGACCACATATACGATAGTTGAAAGAGCTGAGATTCAAACCCAGATTTGTTGGAATCGAAAGCCAGTGATCTTAAGCCATGTACCACTCACCTTCCAGAGTTTCAAGGACAAAATACAATCTCATTATGGACTTCAGAACACTTGATAGAGCAAAACTTTCTTTTCGACGTTTTTGGCTCCCTAAGTCTATCACAACCATGTTAATTGCAAGGTACATGACTTTTACTTTTGTTCTCTTTTGTCAATTTTCTTAACTTAATAAATACATACTAATATATTCACACCTTTTAAGTGATCTCATTATATGATTATATATTGTACTTTACGGGACTGTCATTTAAAAAAACAAAAAAATATGAAATAGTAAAGTGTTTATCTGACACACACTCAGATTAGTATTTAAATTTTTTGCTTGCTAAATAAAATCAAGATACCAGATATAACTGAACTGGCCACCATACATATAATACGTTCTGGTGCATGTGTTTTTGCTAATACTGGACTATTTTTAGTATATAAAAGGAAAACCTAGATTTATTATCAAGATCATCAAGATTATGACTCTACTTTTTGATCTGAAATTTTCTACCTCCCTGTAACATAAAGGTATTAAATTTGAAATTAAGGGTTGTTATTTTTAAAAGCTTCTAGAAACATTTTTTTTTTAGAATTAAACAATTATGTACTCTTTAAGTGTCAGCTCTCTTTTCTCCACATTTAAATCATTCCATTTACAGATTATCCTACAGGTCTGTATCGTGATGATTTTCCTCTTACCAGGGACATATATAATATGCAATGTAACCAACAAAACATTTTTTTCCCTAAAGTTACTGTGGGTGAGAGGTTGTCAAAAGTGTTCTAAAGATTGTTCTTTACTCACTGTACATCGAGAATTTTTCCCCTGCCCCCTACCTCTGTATATGACTAGTTCTCAGGCAAGAGTCATTTTGGTAATTTTCATTTAAAAATAAACATTTTATAGTTGGAGGTCCCTTGATAATGAACATTAAACTTCAGAGCAAATCTACTTTTGGTGTCATAATTGATGAGTCTAAACTTTCTGCTAATTGAGGTTTCTAGTCCTCCCTAGTTTTCCCTTTTTTCCTCTCCTGCCCTCCCTCCAAAGTGCACTTGACCAATATACCTGGTATCTCCCCAGTATCCAGAATTAAGTCATTCTTTTTGATTCTCCTAATCACAAGATCATCTATATCAAAGTTTCCTGTATTTTCAGGTGCTAAGTCCTCTATATACAATGGTAGTTTTTAGTTTTCTTAAATTAAGACAATTAATACAAAAAAATTTGACATTTCATTCATCACAGTACCTGAATTACATAATAAAGTATTGTTTCAATGCTTAGGTTTTTCAGGATTTTCTATCAGAACATGTAAGTTATTATAGATACAGTGGATATAAAATTTTCTTCTGCCAATACAAAGCAAAACTTTACTACATATATACTATGATTTCTTTTTTTTTTTAAAAGATTTTATTTATTTATTTGACACAGAGAGAGGGATCACAAGTAGGCAGAGAGGCAGGCAGAGAGAGAGGAGAGAGGAGGAAGCAGGCTCTCCGCCGAGCAGAGAGCCCGATGCGGGCCTCGATCCCAGGACCCTGGGATCATGACCTGAGCCGAAGGCAGAGGCTTTAACCCACTGAGCCACCCAGGTGCCCTATACTATGATTTCTTAAAGGAAGTTTCTGAGATGCAAATATTAGCCACTAAAACAAAATAAAAATTTGTGTAGTCATCTGCATTTTTTTTAAATAGTAACTATAAATGCCATACTCTTCTTCAAAGACTTTTTTTGTCCCCAAACAGATTAAAAGCCATATTGGACTCAAAGATTTACCCTTTTAACAGAATTTTTGACTTGACTTAGATGAGTGAGAAAGAAAATAAACACAACTGCTTTGATGATATATTGCTGTAATGCATCATCAGAGTGTTGCTCATGTGATAAACTACAATATTACTATAATTTATCATCAAGAGTGCTGTCACTCTAAAAAAGTATTAGTGTAATACATCAGCAGCCATTACCATGCACTGCCACTTCCAACATGGTTTAAGGAATTCTACTATGCTATCATCTGCCAGGGAGAAAAGAACATCCTTCCTAAGCAGGAGCATAATGGATTAATTTTTTTTTAATTGTCTTCAGAAACCCATTTTTTCCCATGTCTCTGTCTTCTCAATTTTTATTAATTTATTTGCTCCTTCAACTCTTTTTGTACCTTATTCACAAAGTAATCCATGAAATACAGCACTTAAGAAACTGTCTTTATATCTCCAAGTTTTCAGACAGTGGAGTCCTCTATTCTGCACCAATGAGGGACAACTGATAAGCACCAGCCTGGCTTATCTCTAACATGGCTTTAGGTACTGTACTCAATCTTACCAATTTTTTTCCTAATTTTTAAGTAATCTGGGACCCAATATGGGGCTTGAACTCACAACCCTGCGCTCCAGAGTCTCATGCTAAAAAAAAAAAAAAAAAGTTGCATGCTCTACTAAGTGAGCCAGCCAGTGCCTCTTCTTAGGCTATTTTATAACAGCTTCTGGAATTCCATAGTGGATTCTCAGAAAATAAAGCCAAAAACTTCCTAAGGCCATGGGCACACATTTATACAAATGATTCCTATTTTGTACATGTCACTAAACTTTTCCCTCTCATCCTACCCCACTCTTCAGTAAACAACTGCCTCTCTAATTACTTCTGTTCACTCTCCCCTGAAAAGTTCAATATCACTTTCAGTATTTTACTGGTTTCCTGCCAGTGATGGGTGTCTTTTATCCTGTCATTATGATCTCATGCCCTGAATGATGTGCATGTGTTCTATATCTCCTTTCCAAGTTGTTTTTAGGGGTTTTGACTCACATCTGGTCATAACAACACACACCTGGGTGCCGTGGTAGCCAGGGCTGAAGGTTAACTAATATGAGGGCTTTTTTTTTTTTTCAGTCACTCACTATTCAGCACTATTCTCTGCCATTTCATCCCAGCTAAATAAAAACACCTCAGAAATGTTCAAATGAACTACATATTAGACATAAGTAATAATTATTTTAGGTGTTTGTGGTGTAAAATATGTCGGAGAATATTTTTTCCATGATGTGTTTATGTATATTCAAGGGTGTATTGCAATTTACTTTAAAACAGTTTAGCAATAAAGTTAGACAATTAGATAGATATATTTATTAAATATAAAAAATGTTAGTAATTGAATCTAGTTGCCAGGTAAACAGGTGTTCATTATTCTACTTGTTTTTACTTTTTTATATATAAAAATTTTCCCAAAAAGTTTCACATACCCACGCGCACACACACAAACACGCACACACACAAAACTAGAGAAACATAGGGGCACCTGGGTGGCTCAGTGGGTTAAAGCCTCTGCCTTCGGCTCAGGTCATGATCTCAGGGTCCTGGGATCAAGCCCTACATCGGGCTCCCTGCTCGGCAGGGAGCCTGCTTCCTCCTCTTTCTCTGCCTGCCTCTCTGCCTACTTGTGATCTCTCTGTGTGTCAAACAAACAAACAAACAAAAAACCTAGAGAAACATAATATAAATACTTTGTTTAATCCTAGCCCTAACAAACCAAATGTACAACTATTTTATAAACAATTAGTATAATTTTTAAAACCCATGAGATACTGACTTTAGGAGTCATTAATTTGGTGACTATAATAATTGTACTGTTTTGGGGAAAACCCTTAATTTCAGAAATACGTATTCAAGGATTTATGGATGAAATCATATGATTTTGTGTTTAAATATGGAGAAGAATGCCATATATTAATAATTAATAAATACTTATTATAATAAAATTATAATAACCATAATTATTTTAATCAGTAGTAAGTACTGACTCTTGAATGTATATATAAGGGTTATTTATGTTATTTTCCATTCTTTCCTGAATGTTGAAAATTCATACATTAATACCAAAGGGAAACCTAAAGTAACCTTCTAGCTAAATTTCAAAGATTAATAATGGAGATTTCTATCGTTTATTGTTTCTATACTAATTTCCAGGTACTTAGCTGATTTATTTATATTTGCTTAACTAGTCATAAAAATGACACAAAGAGATATCATCGCTCATGTCTCCAAATAATAAAATTGAGGTCAGAGAAGTTAATGTTTACACAGCTACATGAAGGGGGGATCTCAAGTGGTCAACTGCATCTCTGCTTCATACCCAGTGCCACAGCAGCCCCTATCTAGAGTGTCCCTTGTCTTGCTATAGAGGAAAAAGTAATGTGACAAGGTCTAAGCTAATTTTGAAAGCTTCTTCTCAGAAAAGACATTATACCATCACTAGTGCTTACAATTAATTAACTGATAATTAATTCATATAGGCAAGAGTGCCATCAAAGAGTAAGGGATAACATAATCCTCTTATAGAAAATGACCTAACAAGTAGATGAGGAATATTTGGTATGATCATACTGACACATCACAACCATATTACCTAAATTATTGAACATAACTATCATAAACATTATTGCCAATATATATAAAATGCAGATGGGACCATAAGGATAGCATGAGATACTGTTCATGTGACTTCTACAGAGATACTCACTCTACAGAAGTAGAAATCATTATTTTAGAATTTATTATGTCAACTTTTGTATGTGAGTCACATGCCAAATTTGAAATTTAAGAGAAAAAATGATAATAGCTTTTACAAAGTTTGAGTTTTTAAAACATTTTCTTAAGTATAATCTATTGAACCCATCCAAGTCTCTGTGAAGCACCACATAAAGTTACAGTATTCTGAGAAATATGGAATGCATATCACTCTAAATAAACATGATAAAATATAATCATTATTTTGAATAAATCATTTAGAGTGCAGAGTAAAAGAATTCCAGAGAATTGGCTGGAGGTTCAGATTTCTTTATGTGCTTTTCATATATTTCTCTAGTTACTGAGAAAATAAATACTTTATATAGCTAATAATGAGTTTAAAAGATTAAAATCACATGCATTTGTAAACTAAAAACAAAGTTAGACCATGAAAACAGATGAAAAAAAAATCATGGTTGCAATTTATTTTGAGATCCTTTGGAAGAATTGACACTGTCTTCAAATAACTCACTCCTATTCTACAAAAGTGTTAGAAACAGTATATGAAATGATATAGAAATAAAAATGTATGGAAAATTTATTTATTGAGCCCATACCATGTGCCCCCAAGGCAGTGCTTAGATTCTGGGAATAAGATAATGAACAAGACACAGTCCTGTCCTCAATTAGATAGTATAAGAAAGAATACAAGATCATGATCGGGTTTAATAGTGGGTGATAACTGCTATATACAGGGTACTCTGGAACGGTATGTAAGTGGATGGTATTACAATATTGAGTCATCTGCTAAGGCTTCTGGACCGACTGATATCCAAGAAGAAATATGAAAACTGAACAGGAATTACTTCTGTGAAAATTAGGGGCAGAATTGAGCCAAGTTGTTTAAGTCAAATGGAATGGTGCAAGGAACAGGTAAATGGAACCTTTTGCAAAGGTGCCAAGTTAAAGTAGGATTCATTCCGGGAACTTCGGTAACACCCCATGGGTGGAGGGCTGATTGAGATACTAGGCTATAGGGAAAAAAAGGGAAAATTGAGTGAAATATTCAAGGTCTTTGAAAAGTACAACTGAACAAAAAGGAACCATTAAAAGCTTTTAAACAAGAGTAGAAATTGATATTTGAAAACACATTAGAATGCTCTCCTTAATAGCCAGTTTACCTAAAAATTCTCAGATATGATAAGATAATCAGAACTAAATGGGAAACGGCATTTATGACTGCACTGAGCATTTAAAAAATGGTTCTATTTATATATATATTTTTAAGGACTTTAAAAAAATTTATTTGAGAGAAAGAAAGAGCAGAACCCTGAGATCATGACCTGATCCAAAATTAAAGTCTCATTCTTTTTTTTTTTTTTTTAAGATTTTATTTATTTATTTCACAGAGGGAGAGAGATCACAAGGAGGCTGCTGCACGGCCAAG
>LNAC01000626.1:246743-301396 GCA_002007465.1 Ailurus styani
GGGCCTCGATCCCGGGACCCTGAGATCATGACCTGAGCTGAAAGCTGAGGCTTCAACCCACTGAGCCACCCAGGCGCCCTAAAGTCTCATTCTTAACTGACTGAGCCACCCAGGCGTCCCTAGATTTTGTCATTAAAATACCCTTTTAACCCCTTCTATATCCTTGGTGACTAATAAGAAAAAACAGTGCTTTGTTTTTTTTAACTGCCTCATTTTTCATAATAAGGTATATTTTAAAACACAAAGAACACTATATTGAGCTCAAAGCTTCCTTTTACAATGTTACTTTGAGAAACTCTTCAAATGATTTAAGTGCATTCTAATTATTTCCTTTATGTATTTTGTATCTTTATAATACTTTTATCAGCATGTGTTAAATTTTTCTTTCGTTTTAAAGTTAAATGATAGAATTTCGTGTGTGGCGACAAAAATTAAAAATAAAATGGAATCTTAATAGTGCTTCATTGCATGTATTTAGGACCTGTGGGAAAAGAAATACAGTTTTCACTGAACTTTCCTTTTAACCTAAAAACAAACAAGGTGCTGTATACATAAAAAATAGAGGTTTTTTCCCTCAAAATATATATCATAAACTTCACTATTTCTCTAAAAAAACAGTAATGAAACTAAGTTCCTTTATTGATAACTTAGAATCACTTTGGACATCAAATATTAATACCATTATGAAATCACTTATTCTATCTCATTGATATTTGCAGGGCATTTCTTCTCTTCATTTATGCTGAAAGTTTCATTTTGTTTTGTTTTCCTTTCCTGTTCTAGTCTCTTCTTTTCTCCTTCTGCCCTCCCTAATGCTTGGAGTAAAGTTTCATTGTTCTCAGACTCTGGATTCATATGTTACCAGGTTGTTTCTATTTCCTTCTTCTTGATATCACTACAAGTTCCTCTGTCATTCCCTGTTATACATGGAATTATCTCCCCTAAAAAAAGCATGTTGAAGTTCCAAGTTCCAAAATCCCATAGTGTGATCTTATTTATAAACAGGATTTTTTTATTTTATTTTTTCAGCATTCCAAAATACATTGTTTATGCACCACACCCAGTGCTCCATACCCTCTTTAATATTCACCACCAGGCACACCGATACCTCCTACCCTCCATAACCCTCAGTTTGTTTCTCAGAATCCAGTCTCTCATCTTTTGTCTCCCCCTCCGATTTACCCCAATTCACTTTTCCTTTCCTTCTCCTAAAGTCCTCCATTTTATTCCTTATGTTCCACAAGTAAGTGAAACCATATGATAATTGACTTTCTCTGCTTGACTTATTTCACTCAGCATAATCTACTCCAGACCCATACAAAAGTTGGGTATTCATTCTTTCTCATGGCTGCATAATATCCCATTGTATATATGGACCACATCTTCTTTATCCATTCGTCTGTTGAAGGGCATCTCTGCTCTTTCCACAGTTTGGCGATTACGGAGATTGTTGCTATGAACATTGGGGTACATATGGCCCTTCTTTTCAGTATATCTGTATGTTTAGGGTAAATACCTAGTAGTGTAATTTCAAGGCCATAGGGTATCTCTATTTTTAATTTTTTGAGGCATCTCCACACTGTTTTCCAAAGTGGCTGCACCAACTTGCATTCCCACCAACTCTACCTATAAAATTTCCAAGACTGAAACAGGAAGAAATTGACAACCTGAATAGACCAATATCTAGTAACGAGATTGAAGCAGTGATCAAAAACCTCCCAAAAAAAAAGAGTCCAGGACCTGACAGATTCCCTGGGGAACTCTACCAAACATTCAAAGAAGAAGTAATACCTATTCTCCTGAAACTGTTTCAAAAAATAGAAACATTGGGAAAACTTCCAGACTCTTTCTATGAAGCCAGCATTACCTTGATCCCCAAACCAGGCAAAGACCCCATCAAAAAGGAGAATTTCACACCAATATCCCTGATGAATACGGATGCCAAGATTCTCAACAAGATCCTAGCTAATAGGATCCAACAGTACATTAAAAAGATTATCCACCATGACCAGGTGGGATTTATCTCTGGGATGCAAGCATGGTTCAACATTCACAAGTCAATCACTGTGATAGAATAAATCAATAAGAGAAGAGAGAAGAACCACATGGTCCTCTCAATTGATGCAGAGAATGCATTTGACAAAATATGACATCTATTCCTGATTAAAACTCTTCAAAGTATAGGGATAGACGGAACATTCCTCAACTTCATAAAATCTATCTATGAAAAACCCATAGCGAATATCATTCTCAATGGGGAAAAACTGAGAGCCTTCCCATTGAGATCAGGAACACAACAAGGATGCCCACTCTCACCACTGTTGTTCAACATAGTACTAGAAGTCCTAGCAACAGCAACCAGACAACAAAAAGAAATAAAAGTATTCAAACTGGCATAGAAGAAGTTAAACTCTCTCTCTTCATAGAAATAGGATTTTAACAGACATAATCAAATTAAAATGAGATCATTAAGATATGCCCTGAACTGATGATTGGTGTCTTGACAAAAAGAGAAATCTGTACACAAAAAAAGACATGGACAAAGGGAACATGATGTAAAGATGACCATGTGATGGTGGAGACAGACAATGCATGGGCATAGGTGCAAGCCAAGGAACACCAGTGATTCCTGGAATTTAGGAAGACGGAAGGAATAATTCTACCCAAAGTCTCAGAGGCAGCATGGCCTTCTGATGGCTGGATTTGGGGCTTCTGGACTCCAGAATTCCAAGGCAATACATTTCTGGTATTTTAAGCAATCTAGTTTGTGGCACAATGGTATTACAGCCTTACCAAACTAGAGTACCATTTATATGTTTTATATATATAAATGTTTCAGTAAAGATGTGCATTGAAAATAAACTTGTTAAAATCTTTATAAAACATTAGTAAACGGTCTCAAGTAAACTTAAAAGGTTTCCTAACAACTTATTTTATAATATAATTTCTGTAGATTTATTGACTTAAAATTTTAAGATTCCTAGAGTTTCAAAAATTATAAATTTTAGATAAGTGACTTTTAATGAGTTCATGTTGAGGTCAGCTTTATGATAATGCGCAATGGAGGATAAATATGAAAGGGAAAAAATTGTCTTGATAATGCCATCATGCTTTCTGAAATAATGTCCTGTCCAACTGATCAACATGCTGTTTGACCAATACTTTCATAACTTCGGGAATTACATCGAACATAAAATTAAATATGATATTTCAGAACCAAAAAATAATATTGCTAGTGATAGCTTAATTTACCAGGTAGCTAAGGTTTGATTTAATACGGCTTATCATATAAAGATAAATAAGTTAAAATTGTTTATTCCTGGAAGAAAATCAAAGAAAAAATATCCTAAGTATCACTAGCTTAAAAATTTAGAAAATTCAAAATAGATTAATATCAATTAAATCAATGGAAGACACTATGTAGTTATCTTTCCTCTAGCAGTTGTACACATATGCTCTTAATATGCACAAGTGTACAAGTTCATCTATACTTACATATACACAATTACATATAGCATATGTATATAAAACTGCTTGAAATCCATTAGGTATTTTCTATTTCTGCTATTACGTAAAGTGTCCTTGGTAATTCAAACTACACATTTAAAATAAGTTGAAAGAAAATGCATATTTTAACACCAAAGTAAGAATGCAAATATTTTTCAATTAAAACTGCTTGAAAATTTTGTCTTTAATGGTCTGGAAGTGATTACGTATTTCTTTTTTTTTTTTTATAATTTTTTTTTTTTTAAGATTTTATTTATTTATTTCACAGAGGGAGAGAGATCACAAGGAGGCAGAGAGGCAGGCAGAGAGAGAGAGGGGGAAGCAGGCTCCCCGCTGAGCAGGGAGCCCGATGCGGGCCTCGATCCCAGGACCCTGAGATCATGACCTGAGCCGAAAGCAGAGGCATTAACCCACTGAGCCACCCAGGCGCCCGTGATTACGTATTTCTACAATACACTGTATTATAACTTTAAATAGATTTGTTGTTTTTTTTTTTACAATAAAGATCAGTAACTCTTTTTCTCTCCTGCTGTGACAGAAAGTCATAAGCTTGACTTAGTGGTCATTTTAAAGGTCTTTTCTTCTTTAACTTCTGTGATCTCTGAATTTCAGAAGAATATAATGCCATAAAGCATGAATGACTTGCTAATTCCCAGTTCAAAAGGATGGCCTTTGAGGAAAAATAACTTCAGTAGGAAAAAAAAATCTCTATTAGATGTTTAAAAATTTTTCTGCTAATGGCACAGTCTCAATTCAATTTCTTAATTATATCAATTATCAGACTTTATGTAATGATGAAAATGATAATTCTATAAAATATCCACTGCCTTTGAAAAACAGGTTGTTTTTAAGATAGTTGGTAGATATATGACAAATATTGTAAGGGGACCTTTACAAAAAAAAATCTTCTGCTAGAAAGGATCCAACCTGACTCAGACCAGGCTACATCAAGATTTCTTCCCCATGAAGAGTAACATTTTTAATAAAAGTGAGTTCTATTCAGATGATAGTTCCCTGAAAAGAGAAATGTCTGAGGATATTACTTTATAGAGGAAATCTGATCATTTTCATTACCCATCATCCATTTTGACTTCAGATAACAATGATTCTTCAATGGGGAATAGCCCTCTCTGGCTCATAAAGCACATCTGGTTTGGTGTATGTAGCTACATCTACCCATTTAATGTTGGAAATAGCATCTTGCTAATTGGAGCATTGTATCTCCTTGATCACAGCGGATACTCACAGATGTACATATGACTTAATATAATCTTCTACACCGTAATAATGGGAATTTCATGAAATTATGTGCAATGAGACTATCTCCTGAGACCATCTCCTGAGACCATTCATGATAAAGGTGGTAGAATCTCAACTGTGCTGGGGCTACCAGCATATCTTATGACAATGCCAATAAAAACAAAGCCACGTCCCTGATGAAACAGGATCCTATGGATGAACATCTTTTGTGTCTTTGGATCCAGCTGGGAAATTCCACCTATTCAATTGCCACAGATGCCCAGGATCAAATCTGCTAATATGTGCTAGTGTTAACACCTTAGGAATAAATTTCAGCCAGGTTAAGAGTAGGCTGGCTGGAGAGATGCTACACCTGGGAAACTGATGTTGGACTCCTCCCTGCAGGGTACACTCAAAACATACTGGGCTTGTTTCCCGATACTTGCCCTGCACACTCTTGAGCTCTGTTAGGAAGAATCCAATGTCAATTTCCCAGGCCTACCATATAACTCCAGCCATCCCACATTCGGATCTGGCTGAAAACAATTCCTAAATGTATTATGATAACCAGTACACATAGTTAAAAGTAAACAGAATCTCCAGAACAGATGACAGAGACCAGGAGGCTCATACAACGCCCATAAAATAGTAACAAGAACTTTTCAGACAGCATCTTCAAGCATGCTGATTGGTGTTTAGTAATTGCATCTTTTACTGCATCTTTTATCTACATTCAAGTAAGTCATATTCATTTGCCTGGGTTATGTTGGCCACATTCTATCAATCATACTACTTTGGAAAAAAATCATGAAATAAGATAACCAAAATTTTTTAAAAGAAAATTTCAATAAAAGTTGAAATCTAATCAAGCATAATTTTATGTTTGCTAATAAAGTTCCACTTCAATGCATTACATGATTGTAATGCATTTCTTTTTTGTTTCCTGTATTGTCTTCAGGATTAGTTCCTTAATTGGGATCTGACAAATCTGCAGTAAAAGAGAAAATTGTTTAACTATGTTTAAAGGTTAAAGAATCTATTTTACCAGGAAACTTTTTTTTCTATTATTTTCATAAGGCAGAGTTTTCCTTTACCCACAAACTGGAAATTAACTCACTCAAGGATACAATCAATACCATTATAACTGTCATTTCCTATGTTCTCTTCTTGACTGACTTTGCCCAAGTGAAATGTACCAGATCATTTACTCAGTTTTACCAACTAAAAAGCATGTATTCCTTTGGTTCTCACTTTTAGGATTATATATATTGAAAAACTGTAGATCACCTTAAATTTACCTTGTGTCACATAAACATCAGATAACATTTTTACTCCCATACTTGTTCCTTCAAAACAAAACCAAATAAAACAAATTTTCCATGCATCCCAGGAAACACACAAAAATATTTACAAGTGAATACAAAGAAAAACATTAGATTTTCTATTCCCATTTATTTGTATCTTATCTCTATTTGTTTATACTCTCTAATGCTCTTAACAGATTAACACAGTAGTACATGTATATCAACATTCATATACCTAGGGTGGGGATGTTCAGGTACATATTTTTACTAATAGGGAGCATGCTGTAAAGTTTGGGACACATATCTATGAAAAATTAAAATTATTTTCCTTTAAATAGAATGTTGTTTCCTTTTTCATTTGATTACTCAAGTATTCAACAAATATTTATTTAATATCTACCATGTACCAACTACATAAACTGAGGTATTGTAGGTTTATCAGTTAAGATAAAACAAGGCAAACAAAAGAAAATTAAAATGTCAAAAATCTCTGCCTTGGGGCGCCTGGGTGTCTCATTGGGTTAAGCCTCTGCCTTCAGCTCAGGTCATGACCTCAGGGTCTCGGAATCGAGCCCCGCATTGGGCTCTCTGCTCAGCAGGGAGCCCCCTCTCTCTGCCTGCCTCTCTGCCTACTTGTGATCTCTCTCTCTCTCTCTCTCTGTGTGTGTCAAATAAATAAATAAATAAATCTTTAAAAAAAAAAAAAACTCTGCCTTCCCAGAGCTTATACTCTGGAGCTTTTCATAGAAAACTCTTAAAGTGAGATGGCATTGGAATTATCTGCTGACTTGCCTTTCTTCCCCACTGAGATATTAGCTCCTGTGGGGCAGGGGCTGAAAACATATTAAAACTGTATCGTGTTCAGTGCCGTATATGCCATTTGATAAATAATACATATTTTTGGATTATATTGAACTAAACTTTCTGCTTCTCTGCTTAAAGGTCCCAAAAAAACCTTAGGACTTTCTCGATTCTCTTAACCTTCTTGAGTGTTTAGATAATTTTGGAAGAGTGTTTCACTTTGCCACTTAACGTTTGGTGGTATTCCTTTAAGAAAATTACCTCAGCTCTTAACGATTTCTCTAATTCATCTCATTTTCTACTAGAAGCTTTTTTTTTCTTTACTCCCTACAGACTGTTTCCCCACTTATGAAAATGCACATTTTTACATCAACAATAATCACTATCTGGACAATAATTTTCTCTCATATTTTTCACCTGTTTACAGACTCCAAAACAAAATATGCTTACATTTCACTGTAGAATTGATTGACCCTATTTTGGTTATAGTCAATGCAAAATTTCTTTGGACAATGGAAATTCTATCACATTCTTTTCCCCTAAATCTTATGGTGTGTTTAGTTTCTGTATATTACGTAGTTACTTAGTTAAACAAGCAAATGTTAGTGAATTGTTCTGGAGTTCTTAAGAATAATTTGTTCACAATTGCTAGGAAGTAAAAAGCTAAATCTTGAGCTAAAAAGAAAAGAAAGGAAACTGCGTTTTATTTAGCACTCTTCTATGTTTCAGATCTTTCATACAGATTTTCTCATTTTAACCTTACCAACCCAAAAATAAGATTTGTAATTCCTCTTATATGAAGAAGCTTGTCTCAGTTCATTCAGTTATGTAGTGACTCCGAAGACCGCATTCCCCACCTAGAACTCTATCCCACATCACACCAATCAAATTTGCAGTTAAGAGACTGAATTTGGGCCCCACCGTCTGGCCCTGCGGACCCACGAACGGACAGATCCACGCACGCACGAATCTGCCCCGCTCTTGAGAGCGCCATGTCTGGTTCCTCCAGCGTTGCCGCTATGAAGAAAGTGGTTCAGCAGCTCCGGCTGGAAGCCGGGCTCAACCGCGTGAAGGTTTCCCAGGCAGCTGCAGATTTGAAACAATTCTGTCTGCAGAATGCCCAACACGACCCCCTGCTAACTGGTGTATCTTCAAGTACGAATCCCTTCAGACCCCAGAAAGTCTGTTCCTTTTTGTAGTAAAATGAATCTTTGGATGGTTTTTTAAACCATTTTTCATGAACCAGTGAATATTCAAAGGAGAACTAAGTTTGAAGCCTGTACAAAAGCTTATCCCTATAACACGTGCCATACTATATAAACTTCTACTTTTGTCAGTCCTTAACATCTACCTCTCTGAATTTTCATAAATTTCTATTTCACAAGGGTAATTATTTTATATATACTGGCAGCAGCATACAATAAAATACTTAGTATAAAAAAAAAAAAGAGAGAGACTGAATTTGACACAAGTGGCCATGCCTTTCAGCCACTTTATTTCACTTTAAAACACACTCTCTTTATTCATTTTGAATTGCTCCATACAACGGATTTCCTCCTATCTCCTTAATTGAAAGGTTGGGTCTGAGAGATTGCTTATTTTCTGTGTCTGGTAGAAACAAAGTACTCAGTGGTGACTGCAGGACTGTGGTTGCATTAAATTTATGTCTTATGAATTTAACAACATTGGCTATTTCTGTAACCTCACTAGTAATATTAGGAACTGATCAGCACGGCTGTCTAATTTTAGGAGGCTGAATCAAAATTTGGCCATTCTGAATTTCCATTCACATTAATTCTGCCTGCTTTCCTTACAGGTTATACATCACTGGTCACAGACCTTACTCTGTGCAAGCAGAAAAGTTGTCAGGCAGTGCTGTGACTGAGTACATCTGACTAGAATCATAAGTAATACAGGGTTTGTGGTAATGATTTCATTACTACAAATATATGTGTAGTTTTCCTCCCCTGATTTATTGATACACATGTATCAAACTCAAGCAACTCATTTGTTCATGTGTTTTTAGCAGAGGAAAGGGAAAAGAGACCAAGAACAAAATACGAGCAGTCCAGTAAGCAATGTGAGAGCAGCGACAGTAAATATGAAAATTAGAGATTCTTATATTGTGCACAAATATGTACAAATATTTAAACTAAACTGCAAAAAAAGTAAACTGCATGTTAATTTCTTAAAGTTGCTTTTTCTATTAACCTAGTGAAAGACATTTGATTATATGTATATAATATCTAAATCATACATTAACTGCAAATCAGAAAAGCAAAGATGAAGAGATACAACAGATCAATGCACATTGTAACTACAACGTTCTTGGTTACATAACATCAAGGGAGTTTGGTTAAGTTTCGCTTATCATATATGAACTGCCACACTAAGGTCTCTAGCTAATAATCTCATGGTCTCCTCCTTTTCTCATAATTGTTCATTCCCTTCTGCTACCCTCCAGCCCCATCAATTAGAAAGCAAAAAACCCAACATTATAATTTGATTCTTGATCCCTGACTCTTGAATGCAGGATGAGCCAGTAAAATATCTTGAGTCGTCTCTGTGCTGTACCAACTGATTTGACCCATCCCCAAAACACAGCCGTCTCTAAGTTACTGTTTTACTCGCTGTACGCTGTGTGGAAATCTCAGTACATTTCGAGAGGCAAAGTGAAAAAGGTTTTGCAAAAACAAAGCATCTGCATTAAGTCATGGGTAAAAGATTTTGCTATGTTCCCAATTGTTTGCAGCTGAGCTTCCTTGTTCCCACAATAGATCATGGGGTGTATTACACCAGGGAGTGCTTGGCTTTTCCTTCATATAAATGCTTTCAGCGATGTTGGCACATAAGCCAGGTTTTTCTGTTCACCTGCATGAAGCAACTGCACTGATTCTGTCATCAACTATGTCAGATTCATTTTCACACACCACACACAATGAGAGCTTAATGCCATTCAGGGCAACTGGTTCAACAATGTTTTCTTTCTTTTTCTACTCTCCCCTTTTTTTCTTGAAAGTGTATCACAGAAAAATAAAAATGAATAGGTCTCACAATCAAAATATTAGCTGCCCAAAAAAGCATTAAAAGAGAGGTGTTTTGTTTGTGTATTGTAGTTCATATATTTGTCACGTCATTAAATCCAGGTTTAATTCTAAGGGGTTATTACTGGGTTGCCTGGTATGCTTCATTTTTCTATCTTATCTTCATACTTTCTAGGCACTTATTACATAAACTAACTTACAAACATTTTACTCATGGTACTGTCTATTGCAAGACTGAAAGTAGTAGAGTGACACAATGTCTTTTCTTTTAAAAAGATCTCGGTAGCTGTTAGTGGGAAAAGGATTCTGGGTGGAGGTGAGTGCAGAAGAGGGTAAAACTGGAGGAGACTTAGCTAGGTTAGGCTGTGGTCTGAAGTAGGATTGACAGGGCAGGGAGGGAGAAAAGTGGAAGGCTTAACGATATATTTTGAAAGAAGGATCAGGGATTTTACATGGGCAATTCCTCCCGGAGGCTGGAACACCCTTCCATCTCTTTGTCTAGCTAAAGTAATACTCCTCCTTCCAAGCCTTCAATCCCAGGGAGTCTCTGTACTGAACTGGCTGAGTAATGGTCATCAGAATGATTCCTTAGGGTTACGTCTTCACCTCGAAAGGGTAGCTCTCTCCAACCATTTCTTTGTCACCCTCATGATATTCTATTCAGAATCAAAATCAACATTTTCCATTTCTGTAAACTTAACATCAAACAATATTTTTGAGATACACTGAGCTTACTAATTATGATTGGATTTGGCTGCATTAAGCAGAATACTTATCTTTCAGTGACCTAGATACTAGTTTTCAGACAATAAGATATATAGAGGTAAGTTTGCATTGGAGTTCATTCACTTGATCAAGTGTTGGAAGCTGTGTATCTGTGGTGATTTTTCCTTTCCCTAGCAGCGGATATCATAACTGCATTGAAAGTGAAATGAACTGGGAGATGGAGAGACCAATGTTATCTTTTCTTTTTATCAGGAAAAGCAAAACACTTCCCAGAAGCTCCTCCAAACTGCCATTTATGTTGAGTTAGAACTGTTTCACACAAATCTATAGGTTCAAAGGAGATTAGAGAAGCAAGAATATAGTTTTTCTGTCTTCTGTATAGAAACACAAAGGACAAAGGGCATTTGAAATCCTTAATAACTTAGTGAGTCAACCACGGTTATTTAACCAGATGGTCAAAACTATATTTCAATAAATTATTGAAATATTTGGTGGTTAGTAATCTTCAGGTAATATAAACAATACATATACTAAATTAATAAAAGGCAACTATTACTACTCTTTGATGTAAAATTGGGCTAAAACTAAGTAAATTTTAAGTATCCTTTTTTGTTCTAACAAAATGTTAACTCAAATTTGATGTTAACTCAAACTTGACAATCACCATAAACCTTAAAACTTAAGTTTCACACTTTAGAGATCATAGCCTATGCATTCATATATAACTATTGTATTAATCAGCTTGAACTATCGTTAACAAAATACCATGGACTAGGTGGCTCAAACAACAGAAAATGTTTTTACTCACAGCTGGGAAGGCTGCAAGTCCGAGAGCAGGGGGCCAGCATGCTTGGGTTCTGGTGAGAGCTCTTTTCCTGGCTTGCAGATGATCATCTTCTCACTGTGTGACCACCGGGAAAGAGAGAGAGAGAGAGAGAGAGAGAGAGAGAGAGAGAGAGAGAGAGAGAGAGAATGGGAAAAATGAGATTTCTTCTCCTTATAAAGCCACAGTCCTATTGGATTAATGCCTCACTCTTATGACTTCCTTTAACTTTTATGACCTCTTAAAGATCCCTATCACCAGATACAGTTACATTCGGGGTCAGGGCTCCAACATTTAAATTTTGGGAGAACACCATTCTGTCCATAGCATCTATACAGCCAGTTATTTATTTTCCATGAATTTGTGTGGGGGGGGGAGGGAGAAGAACACAATTTTTCTTCTGCCAGTCCATGAACACGTACAGTTGGAGATCTACCATTAACTAATTTTGTAAGACTTTCATATTCAAATACATTTCATTTAGAATGGTGGAGTCAAAGATATTATTGTATATTTTCTCAGGAGTTTTACTGGGCAATATAATAAGATTTAACATATCATATATATAAGAGATATATATATATGAGATATATATGAGATATATATGATATAGATATGAGATATAGATATGATATAGATATATGAGATATATATATATATATATGATATATCCCTAAGAGACCATCATCAAGATAACATATCTACCACCCCTAACTTCTTTCTTATGATTCAGCAATATCACTTCTATGCTTCCTCATCCCAAGGCAACTGCTAATCTGCCTTCTGTCAGTACAGATACATTTTATAAAATATTATACAAATCCACAATCACACAGGTTACACTTCTTTTGGTCTGGCCTCTTTTCAATGAATAAAATTACTTAGAAATTCATCCATTGTTTTTGTGCACATTAATAGTTTATTCCTTTTATTCTTCAGTAGTATTTCACTTACAGCCACACAATTTGTTTAATCAATTCATCTACTGGTGGACATTTGTTGTATCCTTTTTCAGCAAATATAGATGCTATGAACTTTTGTATATAAGTATTTATGTGAATATAAGCCTTCATGCCCATTGGTTGAATATTTAGGAGTGAAACTGTTAAGCAGTATAGAAGGGGTGTGTGTGTGTGTGTGTGTGTGTGTGTGTGTGTGTGTGTGCAGATGATCATCTTCTCACTGTGTGACCACCGGGAAAGAGAGAAAGAGAGAGAGAGAATGGGAAAAATGAGATTTCTTCTCCTTATAAAGCCACAGTCCTATTGGATTAATGCCTCACTCTTACGACTTCCTTTAACTTTTATGACCTCTTAAAGATCCCTATCACCAGATACAGTTACATTCGGGGTCAGACATATACATATATATACATGTATACATATACACACACATATATACATGTATACATATATATGTAAAGAAATATTAAAAGATTTCCAAATACTTGTACCATGTACACCTCTACCATCAGTGGAGGATTCCAGTTATTCCACATCTTCCTGAACACTCCATATAGTCAGCCTTTTTCAATTTTATTTGTTTTTAATTTTTTAAATTTTTTTAGGCTTTTCCAATTTTAGACAATTCATTAGATGTGTTGTGGTTATCTTTTCGTAGTTTTAATTTGCATTTCCCTAAGGACAAGTAGTGATGTAGATATTATCATATGCTTTCTTATCCATATATCTTCTTTAATAAAGTGTATGTTTAAATCTCTTCTCACTTTTTTAGTGATTTTTATATTGTTTAGAGAAATATATATATATATATATATATATATATATATATATATATATATAATTATAAGCCACTTCTCTGACATCTAATTCACAAGAAATTTCTTCCAGTCTGTGCCTTTTAACATATTTTTGGAAGAGCAGATATGATTAATTTTGATGAAATCTAATTTGTCTACTTCTAAGGAATCATGCCTATGATATTATATGAAAGGAATTTTTGCCTTGCAAATATCACAAAAATATTCCCCTATATTATCTTTAGAAGTTTTAAAGTTTTAGGTTTTACACTTGGTCTTATATTAAGTTTTTGAATATGGTACATAGTACGGATCACAATTTATCTATGTTTGTATCCATATGTGTATCCATACACATTTGTATGGATATATATATCAATTTCTTTATCTATTTACCTAAAATTGGCCCAGAACCATTATGGAAAATTTGTCTTGTGTTATTAAATAACACTGACTTCATAGAAAGAGTTGGGCATTACTTTTTCCTCTTTAATTATCTGAGAAAATTTATATAGAATTGATGCTAATTCTTCTTTAAAATGTCATGGATGTCACAAGTGAAGCCATCTGGATCTATCTTTTCAACCACACAAATGATTTATTTAATTCATTAAGCCTCAAGAGAGGCTTATTCAGCTGATCTTAATCTTGGATGAGATTTGGGATTGTTATTTTTGAAAAATCTATCCATTTTATACAATTGTCAAACTTGTTGACAAAGTTATTGATAATATTCTATTAGTATCTTTTTAATATCAGTAGAATTTGCAGCAATGTCACTCTTCTCATTTCTCATGTTAATAACATGTGTCTTCTCTCATTTTTCCTGGTTAGCCAGATTATAGGTTTATTAATTTAAATTTTTGTCTGGAAGAACACACTTTGGGTTTCATTGATTTACTTATTATTTTTCCATTTTTTATTTATTGATCTCCATGCTAACTTTTATTATATAGTTTCTGATGCCTGCTTAGAGCTTGACTTGATTTTTTTTTTTTTTAAGTGGAGGATCATTAACTTGAGACCCTTCTCTTATACAGGCATTAACTGCCATAAGTTTACCTAAAAGTAATACTTTACCCGCATCCTATAAATTTTTATATGTTGTATTTGCATTCTCTGAAAGAAAAATATTTTCTAATCATCATTCTAATTGCTTTTCTGACCTATACATTTAAAAATATATTAGGTTTCTAAATATTTGAGACTTTTTTCAAATGTATTTTTATTCATTTCAAATTATTACCTTGATGGTGTTAGAACATGTTAACTGTGATTTAATTTCATGGAACTTTATTTAGATTTGCTTTTAAGTTTAAAGGTCCAGAAAATTGTCCATCTTGGTAAATTTTCTTTTGTATAACTGAAAACAATTGTTGTGTTGTCAGAACAACTGAATGTTGTACAAATGTTAGCGAGGTCAAAATTCTGTTATTAGATAACAAAACATTTATAATTATTATGTTCTTATGATAAAAACTGATGCCTCATCACTATTAAATGAACTTCATTATACTTGGTAATATTTTTCCTATGAAATCTATTTTGTTTGATATTTAGATAACACCTGGCCTTCTTCGAAGAGCGTTAGCATAGTATATCTTTTTCCATTCTTTTACTTTTAACTTATTTGTGTGTTTATATTTAAAGGTGTTTTCCTTTTGGCAGCATTTAGTTTGTTCTTTATATGCACTGGAAAATTTCTACATTTTAATTGATATCTTTAAATCATGTACCTTTAATGTGAATATTAATGATTATGTTGTTAAATATATAATATTGCTATTTGCTTTAAATTTTTTTTTTTAATTTTTATTTGACAGAGAGAGAGAGATCACAAGTAGGCAGAGAGGCAGGCAGAGAGAGGAGGCAGGCTCTCCGCTGAGCAGATAGCCCGATGCGGGCCTCGATCCCAGGACCCTGGGATCATGACCTGAGCCAAAGGCAGAGGCTTTAACCCACTGAGCCACCCAGGTGCCCTATTTGCTTTATATTCATCCTATTTGTTCCTCTCCAAGTTTCTCCCTTTTCCTCTTCTTACTGTCAGCAAAGCAAAGGATATGGGTAGTACTCACTTTGACATACTAGCCCTCTCCTGTTCAATATGGTAGCCACTTGCCACATGTGACCACTGAAATACTGAAGTGAGAGAAAGGTAAATCAAAATATATTTCAAATGTCAAAAACAGAAAAAAAAGTAAAGTATCTCATTTTCTAAATTTATTAGACATTAATTTTTAAACTCTTAAATGAATTTCATTATTAAAATGAAATGCACTTTTTTTACTTTTTTTTTAACGTGGCTACTAGAAAATTTCATTAAATATGGGATTCACATCACATTTCTAATAGATAGTACTGTCTTAGACCATGAGTCAGCAAACTGTATTTTTTATAAAGGGCCAAATAACAAACGCATTTAATTTTACCAGGCCTATAGTCTGTCACAACTATGCAAGGCTGCCATTGTACCATGAGAGGAGCCTTAGACAACACATAATAAATGGGAGTGGCTATGTTCCAAAACAACTCTATATACAAAAATTTGGTAGATAGATTTGGGTTATGAGTCTAGATTTACTGACCCCTTTTTAGACAGTAACTGGAGAACTGAAGCCATGTGTAATGTATGATCAAGGAACAGAAAGAAAGAAAACCTTAGTCCCTGATGATATTGGAGTTACCATAGCAACCCTTGACCAACAATGTTTTAGGTATGACAAGAATAAACTGCTCCCATATAAGCCTCTATTATTTTTTAAAACATATACAGCAAAACCTAATTCTAATTATTTCACATGTCAAGATTCTATTATATGATTTTGCAAGTTTATATTTTTTAAATATTTTATTTATTTATTTGAAAAAAAGCATGAGGTGGGGAGGGTCAGAGGGAGAAACAGACTCCCTGCTGAGCAGGGAGCCTGATGTGGGACTCCAGAACCATGATGTGGGACTCCTGAGACTCCAGAACCATGACCTGAGCTGAAGGTAGTTGCTTAACCAACTGACCCACCCAGGCGCTTCTGATTTTGCAAGTTTAAAATTTATAATGCAACAGTCCATCCATACTCCAATCTTGGCCACTTCCAAGTTCACAGTCCCTTTCATATAACTAATTAAAATCTAACGTATTATATCATCAACCAATATCTAGACTTGCTTTATATTCAACTAGTATTTAATAAGTATCAGTGGAGCAAATAAAGATCCATTTCATGTACAAAAAAGTATCACTAAAGCCTCTACATCTAAAGCATCAATCTCAGTGAAGAAAAAGGAAGTTCAATTAGTAAAATAATACAAAGAAACATCCAAAAATTTCATTATTTGAAACCCTGTTTAAGTTTCTTCATAACTCAATCCTTATGAGAAATTACTCTCATTAAATGATAGCTCAAAGTAATTCATCAGTTGTTACATTGTTTCTTATCCTGATTATGATATGAAACATCTTAACTGACTGATTCCATTTTTTAACCCTCATTACCTAAACAAATTGTATGGCTTTTTGTTCTATTTGTATTATATACTCCCCAACATCAGATTTGTGGCAGTTCTGGCCAGTTAATCTGCAGTTGAAAGAAACCAGGTTCAATGTTTTCTAAATGACATAGCAGGGAAATAAATAGGACTTAAAGGATATACAAGTTATCAGAATATGTAGAGTTAATGCTAATAATGTAACAACATGCAGAAAAACTCTAAAGTAAAAAGATTTATCTATTTTCATCAACAAACAAAAACTCTTCCTGGTGCCCAATTTCTATGTGTAAAATTCCAAAAACCTTATGAGAGACTAATATGTAGCCAAGACGACTTTGTTTTATTAAGACTCAGAGTATCGGGTGCCTGGGTGGCTCAGTGGGTTAAAGCCTCTGCCTTCAGCTCAGGTCATGATCTCAGGGTCCTGGGACCAAGCCCCACATTGGGCTCCCTGCTTGGCAAGGAGCCTGCTTCCTCCTCCCTCTCTGCCTGCCTCTCCGCCTACTTGTGATCTCTCTCTATCTCTGTGTCAAATAAATAAATAAAATCTTTAAAAAAAAAAAGACTCAGAGTTATCACTGGATGATGCCACTCATAATGCTTGGGAATGGTGTCTACAGGAAGATAGAGGCAAGTAATTTAAATAGCATCATATTACAAATACTGCATTACAATTTGCTAAGCTCATTCTTCAATGATACCCTTGCATTTTAGAAAATTTTATTCCACTACATTCTTTATATATAATGAAACAGGCATACCAGAAATGTTAAGTAACATATCCAATGTTGCCGAACTAGTACATATATTCAAATTCAAGTCTGGTTGACAAGAAAACTGATATTTGACAATACAACCCAAGGCAGTAGATGAGAGAGATGCCTTTCTGAATTATAATATCTTGTGGATAAAGGAATTACTTTCAAGCAACAATGACGAAAGAATGAACTGTCCAGTTGTCACTGCTTGCATGACAGTGATGTCAGTGAATTTATACATGAAAACACACCCAGTGGACTTTCTATGTTGCTAAAAGTCAGCTAGAGCAAATACAAATGTGACATCTATAATGCTTAACTCATTTTTTTTGGTAATCGCACTTTTGATGATAGTTTCAAATATTACCAGTGTACAACCACACTGTGAAATGGCTTCATAACTCCAGGAATAAACTTGAGATTACCTCTTCATTAAATTCTCAATTTTCAATTTCTCTAGGCTTCTCTCCTAATTGATTATCCCACACTCTATATATTTTTCTGAAATATCCAACTTCACATATTTTGAAGCAATTCCTAAGGGTACTTTCAAATGCCCAGCAAATTCACTGGCAATGAATTGATAAGTCAAAATAAATACCATTCAATACTGAGGAAAATTTGTAGCCATCATGACCATCACTTAAGATACCAGATGAAACTCTAAAAATGTTCCATTCTCCTCTTTAATACACATTCTCTCTCTCTCTCTCTCTCTCTCTCTCTCTCTCTCACACACACACACACACACACACACACACACCCACGGTAACCAGGTCAAGAAAGAAATAGTTATGCGGTTTTTGGGTAGGGGAAAAAAAAACTTTTACTAGCTAGGAGGCAGTAAAAGCTACTACCAGCAGAATAGAGAAGGGGAAGGGACAAAAACAGAAAAGGAATGAACTGAACCACAAGTGCCTATACAAGCTCCCTGCCCCCAGCCCCCTAGTACGCTGAATAAAAGCTTCTTTCACTGACCCCACAGGGAGATAGTACATTAAAAGCAAGCTATCTGTCTCCTTTCTTATAACAAGAAATAAAAAAATATTTGCTTTCAAAATTCCATTGGATTATGTTCAATTTCAGGCATCCCAAGCAGCAAACACCCTGAGTTTGGTTACACTTTGATACTGAAGTCCTAATGCTGAATGCAGTTTACTCCTAGGAGTCACCCTTCTTTATAATATGCTGGTTCACTCTCAGGAAATCCCACTGTCATTTTCTTCAAAGAGACATCCATCAACTCTACCCATAGGGCCCACCCTCCTTTGTCCATGGCAAACATTTTTATTTCTTTTCACATGCTTTAACATTAATTAGATAGAGATTTAAGACCCTTTATTCACTGGGGGTTTCCAAGATTCCCTATATGAACTAATGAATTAAAATATATATGTTAATCCAATAGAGAGAGAGAGAGAGAGAGCACATGTGAGAGACAGGATTGGGAAGTGGGGGAGTGAGAGGAAAAGAGAGAATCTTAGGCAGATTCCACGCCCAACATGGAGCCTCAGGCGGGGCTCTATCTCACAGCCCTGAGATCATCATCTGAGCAGAAATCCACAGTCTGACTTTTAAATGACTGAGCCACCCGGGTGGGTGCCCTGGTATCTCATTTTTATTTAAACTAGTTTTTTATTGTTTTTTGAATGGTAGTAATGATTTCTGGAAGAAAAAATAGAAAGATAAAACTGTTTAAGTACTATGTCTCCTCCAATTTACTATGAAACATATATTGAAGCAGTAATAGATGAGAGCCCAAATTCTGATGAAGTGAATGCTCAGGAAGGAGGTCTGGACATCCGTTGAAATGAAAGAGCTATTAGTATCATGCGATTTTACCAAAGTTCAGTGAAATCCTACTGAGGTGCAGTGTATCTGAGAAGGTTAATACAATACTTAAAAGACTGAGGAAGGTGGTGAATCCCCTGGAAGAGAACTGCATCAAAGGGAATATAATTCTTAATTTATGGGCTTTTAAAGATTCGCCAAGTGGGAATCCCCCTCAGAAGAGTCTGGCAGTTTTATTTCCTCTTACAGAGGGTTTTATGGCTTGCCTAAGAGTGAAAACCATACTTTTCAGTGTCTGCTCTATTAGGGAAAGCAGAACAACCTCCAAAATCCTCCAGTAAACACAAAAATTGGTAAAGAGGTATCTTATGTCAAAAATGACAATGATATTTTAAAGTTGGAAGTTGTTTATGGTATAAATATTATTTATATATATTGTATAAATCTAATTGGTGACTGTTACTCCTATTACCAGTACGAGCAGAGCTTATTAAAAAGACACATGACTGATTTAAAGCACAGGTACTTCTTTTACCCAAACAAAAAGATAAAAAAGTAGTTAAGAAAATCATGATGAAAAAGAGATAATTCACATAAGAACAATACTTTGATTCTCCAGGGAACTGACTGTGAGCTCATGGAGGGACTGGAGAATGCCTAGTCCTCTCTATATGCTTGCATGATCTTGGTATTTCAAAATATCATATCAATATCTGACGAGTAGCCCTGTGAAAACTGAATATTTAACCAGGTAATGAAAATTATGGAGACTCTGCAAGAATCCTTCAGATTTTTTTTTTTTTTTACAAAAGCCTATTTTTACAAATCAAAACTTGTGCAGAGTAAAGCCAGGCCATGAGATACACATGTAACTAACCCATAATATCTGGGTTATACACACATAAAAGTTAATTTCTAAATAACATTACCCCATTGCTACAGGCTAGGAATATTATAATAAATGATAAAAACTGTGTGGCCAATTATGGGAATTAGGATGGGAGATTTTTCTTCTATATTATCCCCAAGTCACAGGTATAGTTTAAGAATCTGGATCGGCCATTCAAAAGCATTTAAATTATTTAAACTATCTGTGACTTTGTTCCCTCTCTAAAAGACTATCTATTTCAGGGGCTTATCATAGGCTTAAATGACATAATAAAAGCAAACACATAGCACTCATAATATGTCAGGCACTGTTCCTGTGTTACCTCATCAAAACCTCATAGCATCTCCATGAGGTAGGTTTTATTATTGTTCCCATAAACAGATGATAAAACGGAGACACAGAACATTAAATAACCTTCCCAAAGCCCCATAAGTGGCAAAGCCTGATGTGAACCCAGGCAATCCAGCTCCAAACTATGTATCTTCAACTATGACTTCTATCAAATTGGGCATATAAGTGCTTACTTAGCACAATGACTCATGCAGAGTAAGCTCTCAAGTGATATCCATTATTATTATTATGAAAAATTAATACACTGTAATTTTAATTTGGTATAACTTTTGGGAAGCAAAATTTCAATATAACTTCTGGTTTCAGCTTCAACATTCATCTAAAGAGCTTAAAAGTCATCAATCCTCCCTTTACAGTAAGAAAGGATAAAAAAGAAAAAGTCACTGAAAATCAATGTTTTTCCTGGACTCATCAGAGGACTGAGCAGGGCAAACTGCTGCCCTGAAACCTGGAGAGACAAGCAAACCCACAGAGTCACACCAGAGATCTGTTTACCAGAGTAGAAGTTCCTGGAGTCATAAGCTGGTAGGAATACTTAAAGAGTAATGTTAAGGAGGTACTAGAGACTAGTGAGCACTGACTTGAGAGTGAGGAACTCCCAGGGCTTTAAGGAGATGCCCACATTTTTCCCGGCTTTTACATCCTGGGACTCCCCCAGATTCTCCAAGTAAATAGCCAAGAAAGATCCATCTGCAAAGGATGCTAGAGGAGGAAAAGCAACCACTGAAATATGCCCTGAGTGTTCTCTCCAGGCAGAAAGCACTTAAGAGCCTTTTCTCCTTGTAGGAAAGGCATTTCTCCAACTCTAGTCAGTCCCCTCTTCCCTTACCATTTCACCTAAGGTGTGGAGAGCTAAGAAACACCCAGGAAGGCCACAGCCTCCATACACTTATCTGCCTTCTAAAAAATTGAGATTTGGGCTCCTGGGTGGCTCAGTGGGTTAAAGCCTCTGCTTTCGGCTCAGGTCATGATCTCAGGGTCCTGGGATCGAGGCCCGCATCGGGCTCTCTGCTCAGCAGGGAAGCCTGCTTCCCCTTCTCTCTCTGCCTGCCTCTCTGCCTCCTTGTGATCTCTCTCCCTCTGTGAAATTAAAAAAAAAAAAAAAAACTTTAAAAAATTGAGATTTAATCATAAGATTAGCAATGCTCCCCATCCTTCATACCTTACCCACAACACCAGCAGGGCTCCGGTGTACTATTAATAGCGGCTCCAATCTGAAAAAGCCGCAAGACATCGACAGAGACCACGTGTCAGACAGAGTAATATAAAACCTCACACTAACGGCCTATCTACATCAATTGCTATTACCCAGTTTTCAATAATAAATTACAAGACATGCCAAAAGGGAAGGAAAAAAAAAAGAGTCTAAAAAGACAAAGCAAAAAAATAAAAATAAAAATAAAAAATAAAAAAATAAAATAAAAAGACAAAGTAATACGAGAAGCAGATTCAGATAAGACAGAAATTTTGAAATTATCAGATAAAGAATTTAAAATAACTATGAGCAATATGTTCAGGGTTCTAATGTAAAAAGTAGACAGCACACAAGAATAGATGGTGCTATACGCAGGGAGATGGAAACTCTAAGAATCAAAAAGAAAGGCTAGAAATTAAAAAAAAAAAACTGCAACAGAAATGAGGAAGGACTTTGAGGGGTTGAGTAGCGGATTGAATACAGCTGAAAAAGGATCAGTGAGCTTAAAAGTATGCTGCTAGAAACTCCGTGATTTAAAATGCAAAGAGAAAAGAATGAAAATTAAAAAACAGAATTCACAAGAACTATAAGACAATTTCAATAAGTATAACAAGCACATAATGGAAATACTAGAAGAAGAAAAAGACAATGAACTATTTTAAGTAATAATGACAGAGAACTTTCCAAAACCACAGGACCAGAAAGTTCAGAGAAAATCAAGCAGGATAAATCCACCCCCCCCAAAAAAGGAAAGAAAGAAAAAGAAAATCAACATGTACCTGAGCCTATCATATTCAAATTGCAGAAAATCTAAAACAAAGGGAAAAATCTTAAAAGGTGGCAGAGGAAAAAACAAAAACAGAACTATGCTTATAGAGGAACAAAGAAAAGTTAAGAATTATATTTGATTTCTCTTCACAACACATGAAGACAAAAAGAGTTTGGAGTGAAATTAAGTGTGGAAATAAACATTACAACATAATGGGTATTTATTATCTAAGTATATGTTATGCAGAACTGAGAAGCAAAAATTGTCATAACATGGACATATTTATTAATAATCTGAGCATTCATGTTAGTCCTTGTTATAGACTGAAATGTGTTCCCTCAAAATTCATATATTGAAGCCTTAACCCTCAATGTGACTGTGTTTGGAGATAAGACCTTGAAATAAGTAACTGAGGTTAAATGAGGTCATAAAAGGGGGACCCTAATACCTTAGGACTGGTGTCCTTGTAAGAGGAAAGGACACCAAAGATCTCCTTCTCTGCAAGCATGCACAGAGAAAAACCAGTGTGAGGACTCAAGGAGAAGGCAGTCATCTCCAAGTCCAGAAGAAAATTCTCACCAGAAACCAACCCTGCTGGCATTTGATCAGACTTTGAAATTGTGACAAAATAAACTATTGTTTAAACCACCTAGTCTGTGGCATTTTATCATTGCAGCCTAAGCAGACTAGTATAGTCTTCCCCAAATAAGCCATCTTTATTTTATGATTATGTCTATCCCTTCCTGGTTGGCCAGTCTAACTTCTTCTGTATGTTTCTATATGTTTCTAAATATCACAAAATATAATGGAAAAGAAA
This sequence comes from Ailurus styani, assembly GCA_002007465.1. Classification (NCBI taxonomy): domain Eukaryota; kingdom Metazoa; phylum Chordata; class Mammalia; order Carnivora; family Ailuridae; genus Ailurus; species Ailurus styani. The sequence goes on from LNAC01000626.1 coordinate 270,003, forward strand.
TGAAAACCGATTATCAAGTAAAATGGCAAATTCCATCTAACATACAAGATTGCAAGAAGCTGATAAAAATGTTAGAAAACGTCAGGAATTACATGAGAAACCACTACCCAGCAGAAGGAAGCCTTTAAAAAATGAGAACAATAGCTTCTTCTCAAAATAATTTTTTCATTATTAAGAGATTATGAAAGGACAATAAAAATTTAATAATGCCCTAATATTTTTATTAAATCACTTTCTTTATATCATGTAAGATAATCATTTTTTCATGATATAATTGCCCCCAAAAATTTCAAGGAAAATAAGTGCTTAATTTTATTGAGATGTTTGTATATTTTAATCAATTACTAGTTGGAGGTTTGTATATTGTGGTATTTTAATAAAGTGTTACTCACTTACTTAAAAAAATTAAACTGGGGAGCACCAGGGTGTCTCAGTCAGTTAGGGTTAAGCATCTGCCTTCAGCTCAGGTCATGATCCCAGAGTCCTGGGATCTGGCCCCATGTCCAACCCTCTGCTCAGTGGGGGCCTACTTCTCACTCTCCCTGCCACTCCCTCTCCTTGTGCTCTCTATGTCAAATAAATAAAGTCTTAAAAAAAAAAACTGGAAATAATTTATTGTTTGTTGGTGAGGACCAAGAAGTACCTTATTGAGATCTTATCTAGAACTTGTTTCAATTTGCATAAGACTTTCTGAATTTGAAATAGAAAAATAATAGATGTTATTCTTTCTAAGGTACTATATGTCAATAGGTTTTGTGGGGATAATATTAAAAATATATAGAGTTGAATACACTCTTTTATTCAGACATTAAGTAAACATTAAACCTGAAGCAAATTTGTCATATACCTAATGAACCTTAAGCTTCAGAGACATTTGCCTACATAAACTCTTTCAAAGGTAAGACCCTAGCAATTGCTTCACACAGCCCTATAATTATGTTAAGTCTATATAACTTATGTATTTTAACCACAGTTAGTTAAGACTAATGATCTCTTTAAACAACAACCTCATCTGTGTCCTATCTCTTCTTGTATCAGGGTGCATTGGAGTAGCCATCAGCAATTTTGTTATCTGGCTAGCAGAAACTGAATTGGAGATACATAAAATTTGTATTTAGTACATGAAACCCCTTTCATGTATGGTTAAGGCACTCTGAATACACCGTATAAGCATGGTGGATACTCCCAAGGGCCACTGTGTTGAGTCACCCATCATCAAGTCACAAAGGCTTAAGGCCATACATAGATCATGATAGTATATAAATGTGTCCCAGAATACTCAACAACAGACGTATGTAAATAATGGAGGTATGAAAAATACAAAGCTCAAAAGTTTTTGTTGTTCTTGTTTTTGGAATATTCTTGTCCTAAGTTTAAAACTGGAAGAGGAATATTCAGTTCTTATCAGCACTGAATCACAAGGAATTTCTCTGTCAAGCAGATACTCAGTAATGTACATGACTACAAAGGCATCATGCATTTTAAAAAATGAGAATACTATAAAATAGTATTTATTAAAATTTCTATGTTGATAGGACACGACTTAGTAGAGAAAGTACATTTGAAAGTATTTCTTTTGTATACAAAAGAAACTCGATAGAAGTTTCACAAGTTTGAAAATAACCTTCGAAATCCATGTCACATAATACTTATTTGTGAAATGACAGAACCCTAAAAATTGTCATTATTAATTTAAAAATAATCAGCCATGCTAGTACAGATATGGAATTATATTTCCATTCTCACTAAAGAATTCAAAAAATGCTACAATATAAAGAAGTTATTAGAGAATATACAATCAAAGAAAAAGTATAATAAAGGATGTATCAGACAGTTAATAGAGTTTAGACTTTCTTATGTATGTGGAATTTGTCAGGTTCTTCAAATTTAAATTTCATTATGATCTCTTTGTTAATCTAAATAAATGTTCACAATCATTTCTGTTTTGTATTCTTTTCCTTAAAAAGCACTCCCAAAAGTGTAGCTTTAGGTCCCACAAAACCTGGATCTGTCCTTGTCTATTAAGCAGGTACAATTTTATCATTACTGAGACAGAAAAATTAAGCATCCAACCCTAATTTACCAGGAAATAATTATTGAGACTAGAATTTGAATCCAGGATTAAGTCATTCCAAAGCCCATGATAATGCCACCACTCTTCTCAAATACGGTGGGGGAGCTAATAGCTCTCTGATGGAAAGACAGAGGCACAGGCAGGGTTTCTCTCTGAACACTTAGCCAGCTACCTATCACTCACTGGGAAAGATTCCTAATACAGATATATTAGGGGACACTCTGCACAAACAAGTGCTTTCTATTAGGTACTTCGTTGCTTTGAATAGGTCACAGCGTGAGGAAGTCCACTGAAAAGATAAGCACCAAGTCTTAAAAAGCCAGTAACCTCTAAGGTATTTTTTGTTGTTGTTTTTTTCCCTTTTAATCCATCTATGGTGTTAAGAATGAATGAAATGTTAATTAAAGCAGTCAAATATTCCTTGTGTTTTATTGCATGGAAAGTATTTTGAACTCAATGACTATTTATTGTATCATAATCTACGATGTATTCTGCTCACACCTCTTAAGGTAAGCTGTGCCATGATCCACTAATAACCTAATTGCTTTAATTAAGCAGTCAATGCTATCCTAGCATTGCCTCTTAATTATATACTATACAGAAAGGTACTTATTTTACATATGTAAACTAATTAGTCATCAAAGCAAATGCAGATTGTATTCTGCAAGTAAAGACTTTAATTTTCTCCAAAATTCTATGAATATTCTTTAAATGAAATTAATATTCACACTAAAGCTTTTAGTTAAAAAACATGAATATAGATTAAAGTTTCTTTGTACCTTAAACATAATCAAGTGTACAATTATGATATTTCATTAATGCTATCTTTAACAGCAGAATTTCTACTGCTTCTAACTTGTAAGCTTAAAAGCATCTGAGGCAGAGGGCAGAATACTGGTTTTGAAACCAGAAATTGTGGGGGTTTATATGAATACTTAAGAGATTTATTTTATGACTGTGAGCACTTAACCTTCCTAAGCTTTATATCCAACAATCATAAAATGAGCATAAGGAGTCCACATTAATGCTGATGCCTTCACTATTTTAAGAATTTTATCATAAAGCAGAATGTAAACTCATTTCTGAGCCATCCTTGACCTGTTTTATACAGAAACATACACTATCATTTCTGTTTGTAAGGTTAACATCAAAGCAAACACCAGAAAGATGGTTATATCCTTGATGCATTCTGTCAGAATCATATAGGTAAGAAATAAATGTGCAAAGACAAATGATGAACACTTCTTCAGAAAGTATGAAGTCCTTTTCTTTTCTCACTTACCAAGGAATCACAATATTCCAATTACCTTATGCACATAATTGTGTTCTATTTTAGCTAGAAATTAATTTTTTACTCTTTTTATTGCTTTAAGTGAACATTGTACTACCTCTTCCCTCAAGTCTTTATGGTCTTAAAAATTTAACAGAGAAGTAAGCAACATTTCCTTCTGCTTTTTTCTGCAAATGTTATATGCCCTAACCTCAAGGTAAATACATACTTTGAATTTAAAGGAAAGAGCCAACCAGTCTTCCTTCAACAAAAAAGTCTTCCCAAACTACTCCAAGACTACAAAAAACTCTTTACATGTCTTTCATGGAATATTATTCTTTAATATTCTACCAATACAACTCAGCTCTTCGTTTCTCCATGGTTCAGTTTCATTTGGAAGAATATATTACCTATTACACCCGTAATTATACTCATAATGAAGACAATAGCAATCAATTGAAACCCATCTAGAACACAGTATTAGATTAGTAGACAAGGACATTAAAACAATTATCGCAACTGTATTCCATATGTTAAAAAAAATTGGACAATGCAGCAAAAAAAAGATTACTGAAGTTGAAGGTATAATACAAATGATCTAAAATGACACCCAGAAAGGAAAAAAAAACTGTAGTGAACTGTAAGACAACTTCAAGTGACCCAACATGGGCAACTGGAGTACCTAAAATAAAGAAAGAGAGGGGTTTTGCTATGACAGAGGAAAAGTCATAAAAGAAAGGAAGGAGGCTACTATGTATGGGAAGACAAATGAAACTGGAAACTTGGAAACTGATCGGTTATAAGGAGAAGGAAGCCGTGGAAGAACACTCCCATTCTGTTCAATTAGAACCTAAGCAGTCAAAAAATATGTAAAATATTAAAATAAAAAGAGAACCTAACCACTAGTAAAATCATAATCCCAAATATACTCTAGAATTACAATGCATCAAATAATGGGAAAATAATAAAGCATCCACAAATTTATAAGAGGATGGGAGGACTGACAGAAATTCATATAGATCTTGTTTGGTTCTTGCCTATACTCAGATTTGGATTCCTTTAGCCTCCCAGTATTTCATGATGATTTCTTTGCAAATGAGACTTCTGAGCTCTGTGATAAAATGATCAGGATAAAATATGGCACAATTTGAGAAAAATGAGCCAAAGGGATATTCAGATTGTGATCCATATTATTGCTTAAACTTCATGAATTTTTCACCCTAGTTATATGTAACCAAGTATTCCTAATCACTTTCAGAAAAATTTTATCATGTCAATTTTTCTCAAATATTATACTTAAATCACCCATTAATGTTAAAGAGGCTTTTCTTCCCTAAGTATTTATAAGATACTTAGAAAAAATAGAGAGATCCTCACAGTTAAGAGCTTAAAACTGTAAAACTCAGGTATCTTTTAGTTGAAGGAAGAATAGAAGGTAAATTCACTTGCATAAAATTATAAACTTGTCAACAAACGTATTTTTCTATACCTAGTGGAGTTCCTGACTAAATAATGCCCTCAAACTTCTTGGCATTTTGTGACATCTCTATAATAAATGTTTAGCATGAAATCATGAAAATCTAACCAAAAACAGCGGCAGAATAAATTTTATCTTATAATGCAGATAAGTAAATAGGAAAACTGTGAAGTATATTTTTCTAAGTACACATAACTCTAAATTTTACATTGTTTACTATATCAAGTAGCATTTAATATTTTTATGTAAAACCCATTTTATTTTTTTTTAAAGATTTTATTTATTCATTTGACACAGAGAGAGAGATTACAAGTAAGCAGAGAGGCAGGCAGAGAGAGAGGAGAGAGGAGGAAGCAGGCTCCCTGCTGAGCAGAGAGCCCGATGTGGGCCTCGATCCCAGGACCCTGGGATCATGACCTGAGCCGAAGGCAGCGGCTTTAACCCACTGAGCCACCCAGGCACCCAAAACCCCATTTTAAAAATATGAATATATTCATTTGTATCTAAGTTGTAATGATAAATATACTTACATTAGGATTTTGATAAATTTTATAATGAATGATCTTGGGAAAAAAATTCAATTGGTAACCATAATTCTTGGACAAAGAAATAATCAATTTTAGCAATTTCAAATATAATCCTCCAGAGTGGGCGCCTGGGTGGCTCAGTGGGTTAAGCCTCTGCCTTCGGCTCAGGTCATGATCTCAGGGTCCTGGGATCGAGGCCCGCATCGTGCTCCCCACTCAGCGGGGTGCCAGCTTCCTCCTCTCTCTCTGTCTGCCTCTCTGCCTATTTGTGATCTCTCTCTGTGTGTCAAATAAATAAATAAAATCTTTAAAAAAAAAATAACCCTTCAGGGTTCTGTCACTCACAGAAACACGGATTTAAAAATATATCATAGACATAGTTTCTGGGTCAGAAATTATAGATGCATCATTTTGAATAATATATACTGTTTACTGTATTACCATGATACTGTTGGAGATTGAAGTTCTGTCTTTTATTTCACTATTATAAATAGCTCTGAGATGAAGATTATAAAACAGATATTTTTGCACATATTCCACTATTCATTTATGCACACAACTGTTTTTAAACATTTTGGTTCATGTCCTATGTAAATAATGAGAAATTTTGTGTAGATTTAACAAAAGTAATACCCTGATCTCAATAATCTTGTTTGACTTCTACCTACTCTTGCCAACAGAGTGAGCCAAAAATGATTCTCAACAATGTGTACTTTGTTTTAAAGTTGGAAAAGCCTAAAATACTATTAGTCAAAATAATTCTCTAAACAGGTGATGATAACATATACTAAAGTAATGACCACAAAATGGAAAGAAGGGAAAAATCTGTAGGCATTTCTGACATGGAAAAGATTGATTTGCTCACTATTTTCCACTCCCAATGCTTATTATGCTTTGCATATACTAAGGGATTAAAAAATGAAAACAAAATAAACAAACAAAAACTGGTATACTTGAAACAAATATAACATGGTATATTAACTATACTTCAGTTTTAAAAAAGAGGGAATTAATGAAAAGGGAATTTATAGCAATAGATGTCTAAGTTATGTAGATACTATGTGAGAGTAAGAAAATGAAGATTTTTTTTTGAGTGCCTCTGCTGTGAAAATAGAAGGAGCCATGCTCACACTGCTATTTCCACTTTGAATGATTTTTTTTTTCATCATAGGATGTACATATACAACACCTTCTAAGAATCTTTCTGTTTCTCAAATCATTACCCCAGGGAACATAAATTTCTTCTCTTCCATATGATAATAAACATTTGCTGTTGATTTCTACTCTATGCTATAGTGATATATATGGTTTCCACTATTTGATGACGATGTACAAGTACCTTGTTTTCATACTTAAATCTCCTAGCTCTTTGTCTAATAGCACAAATATTGTAATTTTTTAATTTTTAAATAAAAGGACTATATATGTGTATATAACTATATTTCACATATTACCAAAGTTATTAATGATAATGGTTATTTTAAATAAATGAATCTAGTTTATTTAGTTATTTTTTTCATTATATTTTGTGAGTCAGGGAACTAACTGTGTTTCCCAAACACTCACCTGCTGTTTGATTTATGGCATACTGAGTCACACGGAGACTTCCCACAATCTGTGCACAGGCACCCCTGTAATCGACTCACCAATCAATCTTACTTAGAAGCCAGAGGATTCATAATAAAGTATGTGAGAGCAAAGAGAGGGAACAAAATTGCATAAGCTAAAGATATTCTGTGTATTTTCAACATGTTTCTCGTAACTATACATTCATTTCTCAATGTAGCCTTTAAATGTTTTAATTAAGACTGCATATTTCACCGTGGAGTAAGCAAAACAATTACTTCCCTGTATATAAAAGAATTTGAAGGTTACTGACTTTATAGGCTAGGACAGATCATGTTACACGAATAACTGATATCACTTTAAAAATATAAATTTTCTCTTGCTAACTTGTACCTTCAGTAATTATTTTTATCCCACTGAAATATACTGTTATAAGAATTTTCATCTTTTCTTTTTTTGAGAGGTGGGAGAGGGGTCAAGGGAGAGAGAATCTTAAGCAACTCCATGCTCCGTGCAGAGCCCTATGCGGGGCTTAATCTCCTGACCCTGATATCATGACCTGAGCTGAAATCAAGAGCTGGACACTTAACTGACTGAACCACCCAGGCACCCCAAAAGCATTTCCATCTTAATGAAGTATTTTTACACACACACATAAGCCCCAAATCCTGATCTTTATATATAAGTGTGGGCTCTAATGAGAATATATACTTTTTTGACTCTTGACTCTGTAATTTGACTTAGGTGTAGGATCATGGGCAAGTTACTTAACCTCCCTGGGTATCATTTCTCACAAATCTGTTTGTAGAAATAACAATATTGACAAAGACTGTAGTTGTAAGTATTAAAAGAAATAAAATAGATGATGTTCTACATTGTTTGGCACACAAAAATGATGAATAATAAATATTAGCTTTCTATTTATCAGTGGATTCCTGACACAGTCTCTGATATATTTCAGGGTGTATAAATACACATTTCCTTGTGTGTACTCTCCTACTACTTAACATATTGAAGCATTTGTTGCTCCGGGAGTTATTGTACATCAAATGGAACCTTTGTTTTTGTTTTGTTTTAAGATTTTATTTATTTGACAGAGAGAGACAGATCACAAGTAGGCAGAGAGGCAGGCAGAGAGGAGGAAGCTCTCCCTGCTTAGCAGGGAGCCCATTGTGAGGCTTGATCCCAGGACCCTGAGATCATGACCTGAGCCGAAGGCAGAGGCTTTAACTCACTGAGCCACCCAGGTGCCTTAAATGGAACCTCTGCTAAATTGATTACTCTAATTAATTATGGCTCTTGCTTGAGAATGCCCTAATAATATTACAGGAAATAAATCATCCAGAGATCAATGTAGAGAACGAAGTACCTTTCTAATATAGAGAACTACCTGTGTTTAGAAAAATGTCCAATGAATATAGATGAGTACAGAAATAATAACCTTCAGGGTTGGTTTGAATGAGCTGGAATGAAAAGTAAGTATGGATGGAGAAAGATAATAAAGGAGAAAAGTAAGCCTAAGAAATTCCCTGTGGGAATATAGGACTGAAGATTTTTTTAAGAATGGAGAATATTTTATGTATTTTTATTGATAGGTTATGGTTTATATTTTATCTCAAAACTAAAATATTACTTTAAAAAGTGCTTAGTGTTTTTAACAAGTTTTGGAATTGGGGATGGGATTCACATTTGACTAAACTTATGGCAGAGAAGGCTTTTAGACATTATTATAAATGTAATTATTATTAAAATGGAAATAAGATATTGGTAAGAGAGGACTTTGGAAGTGAGAATGTAAGCCAGCAGTAGACATCTTACATTGGGTATTAGATTTTTCACAGGATATAGATGGGAGTTCAAGCCAACTTTATTTAAATTGAATATGTCAAGCTGACCCCAGGTCATATACCTTCTTCATACATGCAGTTTGTAGGATATTCTAGTCTTCAAAACTATGATGTTTAATTTGATGACCTATGTTATTGATTGAATATTATCAATCTTCCAGTAAGTAGATATTATTATTGTAATAAATATCTTGCATACCCTTCTGAGTAGGCTTAGAAATTGTTCATCACTGCTCATCATTTGTGTTTTCTCCTATTGGATATGTATTTCATATCTTCTAAGTAATAACTATATTTAGGTAGTTTGAAAGATTTTTTTTGTCCCCCCCAAAGCAACATAACTTATAGAATACCAGAACTAGGTGATGTATATTTTTTAGGGGTTAATCTTTCCACAGTTGAGTTACATATGTGTACTATGAACAGTCATATTTAGATAATCAGCTTGCCCCATCAAGTATATTTCTTTAATAGGAGTGCATAATGTCAAGAGCAGAACTGAGCTGGAGAGAGATGAGCTGCCATGTGTTAGAGGAGTTGATTAAAACAACAAGCCAAAATTAAAGTAACAGCCAAGCCTTTAATCACTTACTGCTACAGCATAAGTAAGAGGCTAATTTAGAAAAAAGAACACCTCTTCTGTTCCTCCACTGTTTCATTTTTCCCCATGGAATGGTACTGAGCAGGGGTGAGGTGGACTAGAACATATTCTCTCTCACTGCAGAATGTGAGAATCTTTAAATAAAATGTTCCTGCCATTTTTATGGATGTGACCCAGGGGGGATGGAAAAGGGAATGGCTAGAAAAGAAATGGTACTTGGTACTGAGTTTGAGTGGAGATCTTCAAGCTTCCCCTCCAGTGAGGACACTTCTCAATGGAGCTGTGCCTAGGCTACGAGTAAAGATGTGCATAAAAGCATAAACAGCCACAGGTGCCTGAGTCCTTGACTCATAGACTGTAATAACAGGTATACACCAAGTGTAGTGTGAGTTAGCTTTTTCCCATGAGGCACTGCCAGGTGAAACTTTTTTAATTGCCTATGGTCAAGACTGAAAGGTCATTCACCACCATGACCCAGACTAGACAGATATTTAACCCAGTTATTAGGCCTACTACCTACTACTATCTAGACAGTGACCTTTTGTCCATGGTTGATGGAATCATAGTAAGATACCTGATCTCATGAAAAGATAAATTCCTTGAAACAATGAATCTTGAATCACTGAAAAAATTAAATAAATAAATAACAAATGCCATTTCATCTCAAGTAGCTAAACAAAATAATAAAATAGGGAGCTACTAAAAACAAAAAAATCTATTCCCCCAACCCATGAACTAAATAAGCAGAAATAGATGGTTACTAAAGAAAAAGACAACTGAAGTAAATGCTGTCAATTAGTGAGGAGCTGAACAAAAGAAAATTTCAATGTTCATCTGAGAATCTGGTTCTAGTTTTTTTTTTTTAAGATTTTATGTATTTGACAGAGAGAGACACAGTTAGAGAGGGAACACAAGCAGGGGGAGTGGGAGAGGGAGAAACAGGCTTCTCACGGAGCAAAGAGCCCGATGTGGTGCTCGATCCCAGGACCCTGGGATCATGACCTGAGCCGAAGGCAGACGCTTAATGACTGAGCCACCCAGGTGTCCCTAGTTAATTCTTGAGGTCCAGTTAGATCCTTATATTTCACCTTAATGGATATTTCTTATTACTGTAATATGCATTCTACCACTTTGTCTAAAGTAGCTAGAATGCTTTTGTTATTTGAAATCAAGAGCCCCAAGAAACAGAAATGCATACATGAAGAGAAAACCAAAACAGTAATGTGCTCTCTGAAACCTCTAAAACATACATAAACACTTATTTAAAAATTTCCTCTGAGAACTCACTATTTGGCAAAAGCTTTTATATAGAGAGATTGAATCTATAGATTCAATAGATTCATATAGATTTCTTCAAGTCAATTATGTCTCCTGAAAATTTCATCATAAATATTTTCATTCAGTCCTCTGCATTGATCAAAATCAATTATAATTTTTCCATATGATCACTGCCTAATGATCTCAAAAGAGCTAGGTTTAATAAGCTTTAGTCAATTGACTTGGAATCCTGGCTAAAGTAGCATACCAGATTAGTGAAAAAATTTTCAAGTTCCAGTTGTGTCTTTCTTTTTCCCCCAGACATATTTAATAAATTTACACTAGAATTAACTGAGTGTAATCTTTCTAAAAGGATAAACAATCAAAGTAATATGAATTGGGAGTACCTTAGAAAGAATGTAACTACCTCATAAAGCTGGAGGTAAGGCTGCATGTAGTCACTAAGAAGTCTCCTTAGATGAATGTGTAAATAGCCTCATTGGTGGAGAAAGAGTAAATAATGACACATTCTGTGTAGATTTATATAAAGAACATTTTAAAATAAGAGATCCTTAAATTTGTCGGTGAGATAATAGTTGTAAGTCTGTGAAAGACGCTAACACTTTCATGACTTCATGATTCTGAAGTGCCAGGCACTCTAAGAATTCCCAGTGAATGAGAAATGAAACGGTTCTGGATGATTTGGGAAATGAATGAAGGGCATTTTTAGTGGATTGTTAGAATCATTTTTTTTAAACTTGAGAACCTGTAACCTACCAATACAGAGTGGAGTAAAAAATTACCTCTTAAGTATATGCACAATTTGTCTTCAAACATGATACTCTATAGAAGAAGCAAGGGTTGCAACCTAATAACCAGACCTAGGTATTCTCTCCATTGTGAGTGGAATCTGGATAGATGTTTTCCTGGAAAAGTCAGAAGAGGATGGTAGTAATGACCAAAGTAAGATACTGAATTTTCTTTTCTTTTTTAATTTTTTTAATTGTAGATTCACAAGAAGCAGTGAATATTGTACATAGAGTCCAGTGTAACTTTGACCTAAACTTCTTCAGTGATAGTATCTTATATAGCTGTAGTACAATATCAATACCAAAACCAGTAAACTGGCCTCAGTGCAACGCTGTTAAGTGGACTATAGCCCTTGTTGGGTTTTAATTGTTTTTACATGCATTCTTGTGTGTGTGTATGTGTGTGTGTGTGTGTGTGTGTACATAGTTCTAAGCAATTTCATTATCAGTATGAACTCTTCACATAGCAAGGGAACTCCCTCACACTAATAAGAACATGCTGAGTCCATGTCTCCTGACAACCACTAATCTGTTCTCTACCCCCACAGTTTCAAAAACATTGTTATATAAAATGAAATCATATGGTATTTAAATTTCAGAAACTGAATTTTTCAACAATGTCCTAGAAATCCACCTAGATTATTGCATGTATAAATAATTGTGTTTATTTTTGTTGTTGAGTAGATTTCCATGTAAATGAAATGTGGCAGTTATTTAAATATTAACCCCTTGAAAGACATTCGTATATTTACAGTTTAGGGCATTTAGAAATGTCTGGCATTAACATTCATGTTTAGGTTTTAATGCAAATATTTGTTTCCACTTTTTCTCAAAAGTGTAACAACCGAGTTGTATGGTTGTATGGTTGATACCATACTGTATGGTTGCTGTATGGTTATATGGTTGACACATGTATAATTTTATGAGATATTGTCAAATTATTTTCCAGAGTGGTTATACTACTTTATATCATCAGAAATGTACAAAAGATCCAATTTATCCATATTCTCATGAGAATTTGGCTTTATCACAACTTTTTTTATCTAAACGTTCAAATAAGTGTGTAGTGATAGTGATTATACTTTGCATATCCTTAATGGTAAAATTCATCAAACATATATTCATGCCTCTATTTGCCATTCATATCTCTTTTTCCATGAAATGTCTTGTATGTGTCTTTTGCTGATTTTCTAATTGGATTTTATTTTTAACTTCAGCTTTTGAGAGTTCTTTACATATTCCAGATATAAAATTTTCATCAGATATGTGATTTGCAAATATTTTATCCCAGTCTGTAGTCTTGTTTTTTCATCCTTTCTTTGGGCCTTTCACAGTGCTGTACCTTTTAACCCAACAGAGTTTTGTCTAATTAATAATAAAAGAAAAGCAAGCAAATTATAACTATATTTGCATCCTGAGTTTGAGTTTATTATTATTATTATTATTATTAGTCACCATACAGTACATCCATCATTACTTTTTGATGTAGTGTTCCACAATTCATTGTTTGTGTATAACACCCAGTATTCCATGCAATCTGTGCCTTCCTTAATATCCATCACCAGGCTAACCCATCCCCCAACCTCACTCCATCCTGCTAAAACCCACAGTTTTTTCCTGAAGTCCATAGTCTCTCATGGTTCATCTCCCCCTCTGATTCCCCCCTTTCATTTTTCCTTTCCTTCTCCTAATGTCCTCCACGCTATTCCTTTGTTCCACAAATAAGTGAAACCATATAATAATTGTCTTTCTCTGCTTGACTCATTTCACTCAGCATAATCTCCTCCAGTTCCATCCATGTTGATGCAAATGTTGGGTATTCATCCTTTCTGATGGCTAAGTAATATTCCATTGTATATATGGACCACATCTTCTTTATCTATTTGTCCACTGAAAGGCATTTCCACTCCTTCCACAGTTTGGCTATCGTGGACATTGCTGCTATGAACATTGGGGTATATATGGCCCTTCTTTTCACTACATCTGTATCTTTGGGGTAAATACTCAGTAGTACAATTGCTGGGTCATAGGGTAGCTCTATTTTTAACTTCTTGAGGAACCACCACACTGTTTTCCAAAGTGGCTGTACCGACTTGCATTCCCACCAACAGTGAAAGGTTTTCCATTCTCCACAACATTTTTTGTTTCTTATCTTATCAATTTTTGCCATTCTAACTGGTATAAAGTGACATCTCAATGTGGTTTTGATTTGAGTTTCCCTGATGGCTGATGATCATGAACATTTTTTCATGTGTCTGTTAGCCATTTGTATGTCTTCTTTGGAGAAGTGTCTGTTCATGTCTTCTGCCCATTTTCTGACTTGATTATTTGTTTTTTCAGTGTCGAGTCTGAGAAGTTCTTTATAGATCTTATATACCAGCTCTTCATCTGTAGGGTCATTTGCAAATATCTTCTCCCATTTCATGGATTGTCTCCTTGTTTTGATGTTTCCTTTGCTGTGCAGAAGCTTTTATCTTGATGAAGTCCCAAAAGTTCATTTTTGCTTTTGTTTCCTTTGCCTTTGGAGACATGTCTTGAAAGAAGTTGCTGTGGTCAATGTCAAAGAGGTTACTGCCTATGTTCTACTCTAGGATTTTGATGGATTCCTGTCTCACATTGAGGTCTTTCATCCATTTACAGTTTATCTTTGTGTATGGTGTAAGAGAATGGTCGAGTTTCGTTCTTCTGTATATAGCCGTCCAATTTTCCCAGCACCATTTATTGAAGAGACTTTTTTTCCACTGGATATTTTTCCCTGCTTTGTCAAAGATTAGTTGACCATAGAGTTAAGAGTCCAAACCTGGACTCTCTATTCTGTTCCACTGGTATATGTGTCTGTTTTTGTGCCAGTCAGTACCATGTTGTCTTGGTGATCACAGCTTTGTAATATAGCTTGAAATCAGGCAATATGATGCCCCAAGCTTTTTCTTTTTCATCATTTCCTTGGCGATTCAGTGTCTTTTCTGGTTCCATACAAATTTTACAATGGTTTGTTACAGCAATTTGAAAAATGCCATTGGTATTTTCACTAGGATGGCTTTGAAAATATAGATTGCTCTGGGCAGCATAGATATTTTAACAATGTTTCTTCTTCCGATCCATGAGCATGGAATGTTTTTACATATTTTTGTGTCTTCTTTGATTTCTTTCATAGGTGTTTTTTACTTTCTAGAGTATAGATCCTACTTTGGTTAGGTTTATTCCAAGGTATCCTATGGTTTGGGGTGCTATTTTATAAATGGAATTGATTCCCTAATTTCTCTTTCTATAGTTACATTGTTAGTGTACAGGAAAGCAATTGATTTCTGTGCACTGATTTTGTATCCTGCCACATTACTGAATTGCTGTATGAGTTCTAGTAATTTGGGGGTGGAGTCTTTTGGGTTTTCCTCATAAAGTATCATGTCATCTGTGAAGAGAGAGAGAGTTTGAATTCTTCCTTGCCAATTTGAAACCTTTTCCTTTTGTTGTCTGATTGCTGTTGCTAGGATGTCTAGTACTATGTTGAACAATAGTGGTGAGAGTGGGCATCCTTGTTGTGTTCCTGATCTTAAGGCAAAGGCTCTCAGCTTTCTACCATTGAGAATGATATTTGCTGTGGGCTTTTCATAGATAGTTTTTATGAAATTGAGGAATGTTCCCACTATCCCTATACTCTGAAGAGTTTTAATCAGGAAAGGATGCTGTATTTTGTCAAATGCGTTTTCTGCATCAATTGAGAGGACCATATGGTTCTTATCTCTTCTCTTAGTACTGTGTTCTATCACACTGATTGGTTTGTGAATGTTGAACCACACTTGCATCACAGGGATAAATCCCACCTGATCATGATGGATAATCCTTCTAATGTAGTGCTGGATCCTATTAGCTAGGATTTTGTTGAGAATTTTGGCATCCATATTCATCAGGGATATTAGTCTGTAAGTCGCCTTTTGATGGGGTCTTTGTCTGGTTTGGAGATCAAGATAATGCTGGCTTCAAAGACTGAGTTTGGAAGTCTTCCTTTTGTTTCTATTTTTTTAAAGAGCTTCAGGAGAAGAGGTATTATTTCTTCCTTGAATGTTTGGTAGAATTCCCCAGGGAATCCATTAGGCCCTGGACTCTTGTTTTTTGGGAGGTTTTTAATCTCCCAAATCTCCCAATCTCATTACTTGTTATTGCTCTAGTCAGGTTGTCAATTTCTTCCTGTTTCAGTCTTGGTAGTTTATAGGTTTCCAAGAAGGCATCCATTTCTTCCAGGTTGCTTAATTAATTGGCATATAGTTGTTGACAATAATCTCTAATAATTGTTTCTATTTCCTTGGTGTTAGTCGTGATCTCTTGCCTTTCATTCACAATTTTATTAATTTGGGTCCTTTCTCTTTTCTTTTGGATAAGTCTGGCCAGTAGTTTATTGATCTTATTTATTCTTTCAAAGAACCAGCTTCGTTTCATTGATCTGCTCTACTGTATTTCTGGTTTCTAATTAATTGATCTCTGGTCTAATCTTAATTATTTCTCTTCTCGTTCATGGATTAGGCTTTATTTTTTGTTCTTTCTCCAGTTCTTTACAGTGTAAAGTTAATTTGTGTATTGGGGATTTTTCTTTTTCTTTTTTTTTTTTTTTTTTTTTTTTTTTTTTGAGTGAGGCTTGGATGGCTGTATGGCTGTGTATTTCCCCCTTAGGACCAACTTTGCAGTATCCCATAGGTTTTGGACCAATGTGCTTTCATTCTCATTGGTTTCCATGAATTGTTTAAGTTCTTCTTTGATTTCCTGGCTGACCCAAACATTCTTAAGCAGGGTGGTCTTTAGCTTCCAAGTGTTTGAATTTCTTCTAAATTTTTTCTGGTGATTGAGTTCTAGTTTCAAAGCAGTATGGTCTGAGAATATGCAGGGGGAAATCTCAACCTTTTTGTATCAGTTGAGACCTGACTTGTGACCCAGTATGTGGTCTATTCTGGAGAAAGTACCATGTGCACTCAAGAAAAATGAGTATTCTGTTGTTTTAGGGTGGAATATTCTGTATATATCTATGAGGTCCATCTGGTCCAGTGTGTCATTCAAAGATCTTATTTCTTTGTTGATTTTCTGCTTAGATGATCTATTGTGGAGAGTGGAGTGTTGAGGTCTTCTACTATTAATGTATTATTATCAATATGTCTATTTTGGTTAACAATTGGCTTATGTAGTTGGGTGTTCCCATGTTGGGGGCATAGATATTTACATTTGTTAGATCTTCTTGTTGGATAGACCCTTTAAGAATGATATATCATCCTTCAGTATCTCTAACTACAGGCTTTAATTTAAAATCTAATTTGACTGATATGAGAATCACTACCCCAGCTTTCTTTTGAGGTCTTCTGGCATGAAAGATGGTTCTCCATCCCTTCACTTTCAGTATGGATGTATCTTTTGGTTCAAAAAGCGTCTCTTGTAGGCAGCATATGGATGGGTCCTGTGTTTTTATCCAATCTGCAACCCTGTGCCATTTCATGGGCGCATTTAGGCCATTCACGTTGAGAGTGATTATTGAAAGATATGATTTTATTGTCATCATGTTGACTGTTAAGTCTTTGTTCCTATAGACTGTTTCTATATCACTCTTGGGGTCTTTCTCCTTTATATAAAACCTCCCTTAATATTTCTTGTAGGGCCAGCTTGGTCATCACATATTCATTCAATTTCTGCCAGTCTTGGAAGCTCCTTGTCTCTCCACCCATTCTGAATGACAGCCTTGCTGGGTAAAGTATCCTTGGCTGCATGTTTCTCTCATTTAGTACTCCAAATATGTCTTGTTAGCTCTTTCTGGCTTGCCACATCTCTGTAGACAGGTCTGATGTTATTTTCATGTTCCTCCCTCTAAAGGTAAGAAATCTCTTCCCCCTTGCTGCTTTTAAGATTGTTTCCTTGGATCTAACATTTATGAATTATACTATTATATGCCACGGCATTGGTCTTCTCATTGATCTTGGGAGGGGTCCTCTCTGCCTCTTGGACAGGAATGCTTGTTTCCTTTCCCAGATTAGGAAAGTTCTTAGCTATGTTTTGCTCAAATATATCTTCTAGACCTCTCGCTCTCTCTACCCACTTAGGGATCCCAATAATTCTGATATTGGAACATTTCATTGAGTCACAAACCTCTCTTAGTTTGATTCCTTGGGGTTTCATTTGTTTTTCCCATACCACTTCGGTTTCCTTCTTTTCTATCATCTTATCCTCTAGCTCACTAATTCATTCTTCTGCCTCATTTACCCCGGCAGAGTATCCAGTGTAGACTGCATTTCATTCATAGCAGTTTTAAAGTTCAGCCTGATTAGATCTTATACCTGTCCTTAGAAATTCTTTATTGTCACTTATATTTTTCTCAAGCCTAGATATCACCTTGATAATTATTACTCTGAAGTCAATTTCTGATATCTTAGTTATATCCATATCTATTAGTTCTGTGGCAGAGGCCACATTCCCTGGTTCTTTAATTTGTTGGGGGTTCCTCCTCTTGGCCATTCTGTTGAGGGGTAGTTGAAGGAATGTACAGAGTCCAAATTATTGATCACAACCCAAGCAAGATGCACCTGTTTTACAGGGACCTTAGGACTTGTCGGCCTTTGTTCTTCCAGCCTGTCTTTTGGGGGCGGCGCCTGCCGCACTGTTACTCAGGCAACCCCATTTGGACAGAGATATGCTGCCCTCTCTGTGGGCAGGATGGGCTCAGTGAGAGCCATTTTTGGGGGGCTTTTGTTCTCTGGCAGTTTTCCCTGGCAGCTTTCCCCATCTCTTCCGAGAGTCAGAGAAGGTATGACTGTATCTAAACCTCTGTCTCAGGATACAGAGATCTCAGTTCGCTCTTCACTGAGCTATCCAGGCCACGTTGTCTCCGTTTCTGTCTGTGCTGTTAAAAACCGCAGCATCCTGGGTTGTGCACCTCACAGCAGCATTCCCAGCCCTCACCGCCCAGGCCAGGCACGTCTCTGCCCTCTGTGCTTCAAAAACCACCAGCCAACCTCAGTTTACACACCACACTCCGCTAGCTCCAGGTTTCAGTCTGGGGGGGCTGCCATAAAGTCCTTTTGCTGCTGCTACCAGTCTGCAGTCTGCGAGTCTATGCCCAGTCCCAGCGTGGCAGGCTTTTGCACTCCAGAGGTGCAGGATCCCAGAGACTCTCTCCCCCTTCCGTTTATCTTCCAAAATCTACCTGCAGAAACACGGTTCCTTCCTTCATACCTCAAGACCATCTTCCAGAGATATTCTGTTTGTTGAGATCCAGATATATCTTCTTACATCTCAGGCTGATTTTGTGGGTTTTCAGAGTTGTCTGGTAGATATCCAAACTCAATTCAGGGACCGGTTTAAATAGGGTACCCTACTCCTCTGCCATCTTTTGAGGAGTTGTTCTTATAAGTAACATAACCACTATTAATAATATTGTAGCAATGGAAAATATATTCCTCTTTTCCAATAATTGATTGGCACATCACTATTTAGAATACAACCCACTCATAAGTAGAAGGTTTCCATTTAAATTAAGTTGGAATGAAAACTGTAGTTACTTTTTTTTCCTAAACACAAATATTTTGAATTTCACTCCCTGAAACAATTAAAATGAAATGAAATTAATGCCTCAAATATCTTTTCATATGTTTTCCCTCTAAGCCAATATTTTGACATTTGTCTGATATTCAACTGGAAATATCTAAAATTTCTTTTGAAATTAAGATACATTAATATTCCAGATTTTTTGTACGGAGTATTTGTAATTCTTTTCCATTTTTAACTAAGTTTTAATAAGATTAAGCTTCTTAGGTGGTAATAAAAAAAGGGGGGGACATATCTACTTAAACTGATGTACAAACTTAAGATGTTGCCCCTGGGGCATCTGGGTGGCTCAGTCGGTTAAGTGTTTGCCTTCAACTTGGGTCATGATCCCAGGGTCCTGGGATCAAGCCCCACATAGGGCTCCCTGCTCAGCAGGGGGCCTGCTTCTCCCTCTAACTCTGCTGCTCCCTCTGTCTGTGCTCTCCTGCTTTCTCTGTCAAATAAGTAAATCTTTAAAAAAAAAATCTTTAATTAAAAAAAAAGATGTTACCCCCTAACATTATCTATTGTTCTTTCTTTATATTCAGAAGAAGAAATTAAACTTCCACATTTTCTGGCATATATGTGATTCTAAGTTCACAATGTTTTCTTGTGATGTGGCTGCATCTATGAAGGATTTTACATTTTTGTTTCAAATCTTAAATTTATTGATCATCTCTTCTTTTGGCTAGTATTATGGCCAATATTTCAAACGCTTAAGGTTAAAATCATCTCTGACATCAGGAATATTACTTTGTTGGAAAAGTACTACGAATATGAACCAATTTACCATCAACTAATTCAGTTGGTAATAAAATGTTAAATATTCATTGCTAGCTAATATTTTTTGAGAATACAGAGGAAACAATGTAATAATGAGAAAATAAAGCTTAAATTGTGCCCTATCAGATGAGGATAATTTTGACTACCAGATCACAAGCATTAAAGAAACACCTAAGGAGATGCAAAGGTGGTAGCTGGAGAAGAAAGGAAAGCAAAGATATTTCCTTTTTCTACAAAAAATAATTTTTCAATGATATAAATAATGGGGAGATTTCTATTTGTTCTTCCTTTATGTATCAGTTTATCTGTAGTTTTTATTTTTTTATTTCTTCAGTGATCCAAGATTCATTGTTTATGCACCACACCCAGTGCTCCATGCAATACGTGCCCTCCTTAATACCCACCAGCAGGTTCACCCATTCCTCCTCTTCTCCCCTCCATAACCCTATTTGATTCTCAGAGTCCACAGTCTCTCATGGTTCATCTCCCCTTCCAATTTACCCAATTCACTTTTCCTTCCCTTCCCCTAGAGTCCTCTATTTTATTCCTTATGTTCCACAAGTAAGTGAAACCGTATGATAACTGACTCTCTCTGCTTGACTTATTTTACTCAGCATAATCTCCTCCAGACCCGTCCATGTTGATACAAAAGTTGGGTATTCATCCTTTCTGATGGCTGAGTAATATTCCATTGTATATATGGACCACATCTTCTTTATCCATTCATCTGTTGAAGGGCATATCGGCACTTTCCATAGTTTGGCTATTGTGGACATTGCTGCGATGAACATTGGGGTACATATGGCCCTTTTTTCACTACATCTGTATCTTTGGGGTAAATACCCAGTAGTGCAATTGCAGGGTCATAGGGTAGCTCTATTTTTAATTTTTTGAGGAATCTCCACACTGTTTTCCAAAGTGGCTGCACCACCTTGCATTCCCACCAACAGTGAAAGAGGGCTCCCTGTTCTCCACATCCTCTCCAAAAGTTGTTGTTTCCTGTCTTGTTGATTTTGGCCATTCTAACTGGTGTAAGATGGTATCTCAGTGTNAAGTTGTTGTTTCCTGTCTTGTTGATTTTGGCCATTCTAACTGGTGTAAGATGGTATCTCATTGTGGTTTTGATTTGAGTTTCCCTGATGGCTAGTGAAAAATGAACTTTTGGGAGTTCATCAAGATAAAAAGCTTCTGCACAGCAAAGGAAACAGTCAACAAAACAAAGAGGCAGCCCACAGAATGGGAAAAGATATTCACAAATGACACTACAGACAAAGGGCTGATATACAAGATCTATAAAGAACTTCTCAAGCTCAATGCCCAAAAAACAGATAATTATGTCAAAAAATGGGCAGAAGACATGAACAGACACTTCTCCAAAGACATACAAATGGCCAACAGACACATGAAAAAAATGTTCATTATCTGTAGTTTTAAGGAGAAACACGAATGTATATACACAACATTTTCAGACAGAATACCATAACTATAAAGTCATTTAAGGATTTTTAAAAATCTAAAAAGCATATGCTTATTGGTGCAAAAAGTTAGACTTTATGTTAACCTAAAAATAAAAACTGAAATATTTAAAGTTTACATCCAATGAATATTTTAATTCTAAATTGATAGTCAAGTTTATTGGAAGCAAATGCTGTACAGAATCAAAACCCAATCATATCAACAGAGTGACTCATTACTCTTATGTGTACAAATATATTTTAAAATAAATGTGTATCAATCAGCTAAAGCTAGATTATACTGCATTAAAAAGCAATGCCAGGGGCACCTGGGTGACTCAGTCAGTTAAGCGTTCAATTCTAGATTTTGGCTCAGGTCATGATCTTAGGGTCGTGAGACCAAACTCTTGTGGTGGGCTCCATGCTGGGTGTGGAGCTTAAGACTCTCCCTCTCCCTTTGCCCTCTCCCTACATCACCTTGTATCCCCCTCTCAAAAAAAAAAAAATAGCAATACCAAAAACTCAGTGCCTTACATCAAACATTCATGTTATACTGTAAATCAGCAGAAAAATCTCTTTAGAAGAAAAGGCTCCTATGGCAGATAAAGATCAATAGTGGGACTATCACAGACTCCCAGAACTTCTGCTCCATATCACCAGTTATCACATCCACTCCCATTTCATGGCCAAAGCAAATTACATGGTCAAGCCTGATGTGAGAAGAGTGGGTAAAAACAAATATGATGGTGGGAAGAGCAGTTAAATAATTGGAAATACTAAGTCAGTCAACTACAGAGTAATTCGAAAAAGTTCATCTCCCAAGTAGAAAAATATTCACATTACATAAACATGGGTTTCATAGAAGGAAGCATTCAAATGACCAAAATAACATAGAAAGCAATTCAAAATCTTTAGTATTAAAATAAAAACAAATTAAAATTATTTGGTATAATTTTTCAACTATCAGATTGATAAAGTTTAAAACCTGTAGCTAAAATCTAGTGTTGTATTATGAGGAATGAGATATATTATAATCCATTCTGACTGTAGCCTGTGTACTACTCTGAACATGCGCAACATACTTTCTTTTTTTTTTTTAAGATTTTATTTATTTATTTGACAGAGAGAGAGAGAGATCACAAGTAGGCAGAGAGGCAGGCAGAGAGAGGAGAAAGCAGGCTCCCTGATGAGCAGGGAGCCTGATGCGGGCCTCGATCCCAGGACCCTGAGATCATGACCTGAGCCGAAGGCAGAGGCTTTAACCCACTGAGCCACCCAGGCGCCCCATACTTTCTTTTTTAAAAAGGGCAAAATTGATAACAATTCTCTTCAACAAAGGGTTGACTTCCACACTCCATTACCTGCGCCAGTTTGAAAAATTGAATGCTAGCCTATTCTGGGGCATTCTAGACTCTGCAGAGAAAGTCCTTCACAATGCAAAGTTAGACAAACCACAGACACATGTCCTGATCCTGAAAGGATTTCTGTGCAGAGTTCAGAATACCACAAAACAGGCTAGCACACACATCTCTAAGATATCTCCAAGCAAGTGTTGACTCTTATACCTCCATTATCTTCAATGGAAAACAAGTGACAAAAACAAAATCCCTGTGAGGCTATTGTTTACAAATCATCTGTCATGGACATATCTGACAAGGTTCAGCATTTGTTGCTCTTGGATATCACTACGTTTTTCACTGGTACTAAAACTCCTGGTGGGGTCACAATTGCCATGATCAAACGCAATAGCAACAGACACAGACCTTCACTACTTAGACAACCAGCTCAGTGAACTTCCTCTAATTCATAAAGGAATGTGCTATGACACCTGCTTGGCAAATTTTAATTCATAGGCATACAACTGTTTTCTGTAATATATCTCAGATTACAGTCTGTGATAACAATAGGGGAAAAGAATAATAAGATTTCTTGTTGAGAAACAAAATTGCCTTCTAACTACTCTTTGAAACCTTACACTTCAACATGAAAGCCATGGTTGAAGGTAAAAAATATCAAAACATTATCAATGATTAGGAGAAATAGAAGATATGTGACAAAGACAATGAAATCATCAACTGGCTCAATAAGAATCATATTGCAGAAAACGAGACATTTGTGTATCAGCAGCAAGTGTTGAACAAAGTCTGCATCCCTATCATTACCAAGCTGTACCAAGGTACAGAAGTATACTAGAAGAGAACATTTAGGTGCTTCCCTAGGGCAAAGATTCTTTCATCTGTACTTACTTCTTCTGGACTATCATTGAAGAGACTGATCAAGCCAACCAGAGCATAGAAACCTTATCATTACTGCACAGTAAAAAAAATGAAAAGCCCACAGTTGAAGCAAATTCAATAATAAGATGTTTAACTAATAAATCAAATTTTCAGCAATCTCAATACATAAATGAGTAGAGGGAAAAAAGATAACCATGCAGTATATCAATTGCATTGTAAGTTAGTAGAAAATGCAGTATCCTAAGTGAAAATCCTGTTTAAAATTTGCAAAGTGGGCGCCTGGGTGGCTCAGTGGGTTAAAGCCGCTGCCTTCGGCTCAGGTCATGATCCCAGGGTCCTGGGATCGAGGCCCACATCGGGCTCTCTGCTCAGCAGGGAGCCTGCTTCCTCCTCTCTCTTTTCTCTCTGCCTGCCTCTCTGCCTACTTGTNTCTCTCTCTGCCTGCCTCTCTGCCTACTTGTGATCTCTCTCTCTCTGTGTCAAATGAATAAATAAAAAATCTTAAAAAAAATAAAATAAAAAAAAATAAAATAAATAAAATAAAATAAAATAAAATTTGCAAAGAAAATTATAGTAAGGATTACTAAAAAAAAGTTATAAATAAAAGCCAGTAAAATAAAAACCAACACATACAATTCACATTTAACTGTCATATTCCAACTCATAGGTCATAATTGCTCAATTTTAAAATTTCCAAATCAATCTATTTCCAAATTGATAAGCAATCAGTTCACAATAAGCAATAAGCAATCTGCTCACTGCTGCTTCTTTGTAGATCCCACAAGTCAAAAATAAATAATAGAAGAAGACAAAACAAAAATAAAAACAGAAGATGAATAATCATTTTAATCATTAACATAATCACTATACTTCCTATTAGCAATTTTCTGTTTTTTGAAATAACTTAGTAAACTTAACAAATTGATACAAAATGATAAAATTAAGAATGTATCTTATAATGTGGCATTTGGCTTACTAGATTTTATCCTTTCCTGATAGTAATATTTTTGATGAATTAAATACAAGATACTATCAATTAAAAAAGCAGAGAAGATACTTCTATACATTTATCTCAATGTCATTTATCTCATTTATGGTTATATTACTTCTGGGCATATAAGGAAATCAAGGACCGGAAAAATATAAATATGGAATGCTTATCACTGGATATGCACAATCTATCAGAAAGGGGATTTTTTAATTTTTTCATTTTGAGATGTAAAATTACTCTGCTTTCCTGCCCTTGTCAGCAGGATCAATAAATAACAGTTTAATGGCACGAAGGCTTTAACACAGAGAAGACTTATGTGCTCTCTGTAGCCGAACTGCAGCCAGACTATTTCTCACCTGTTTTAGGTACTCCTATTAGTTTCATCTGCTACGAGTACACAAATGGAAGATTTGTATGCATTTATTCATACATAACTCAAACACATGCTAATAAACATATTTTAAATGGACAGAAAGTGTACTACTAAAAAAGTAAGTTTATTACCACCATATATTCATACATCAACTTAGTGTTAAGCATCAAGAGTAACTTAAAAATTACTTTTTAACTATATCCCAAAAAATTCTTCTACATATTAACCTAGATGCTATATTTTTTCCAAAAGTTAGGTTGCATTGAGAGTGATAATTATAGTCCAGAGAAAACACAGAGAGGAGAAGGGGAAATTTAGTGGAAAATATAAGGTAAATAGAAATATAAGGAGTACAGGCATCTGTAATCTTAAGATTTTAAATGAAAAGATTTTACACTTTAATAATGATCCACTCATTAAAAAACAGAAACAATAATCCATGATAGCAATACTGATAAAAATCATTAAAATTTATTAAAGAGCTAAAATTGTTGGTCACTGTGTTTTCCCTTCCATAAACTTCATATCACTTCACACACACACACACACACACACACACACACACAAACACAAGAGACAGAGAGAGAGAGAGAGAGAGTATAATTGTTTTCCCTACATCATATATATATAAATTATAATTCACATACGTAAGGGACTTTCCACTACTTCCTTGACAAGCCTGAACTTTGAAATCTGGGGACTTTTTGTGAGGCTGAGGTTTTAAAAATATAGATAGATAGATAGATAGATAGATAGATAGATAGATAGATAGATAGATAGATAGAGATAGATAGATATATTCTATTGAGAGAGAGAGAACGAGAGAGCACCCTGAGATCACAACCTGAGCTGAAATCAAGAGTCCAATGCTTAACTGACTGAGCCATGCAGGCAACCCAAGGCTAAGGATTTTTTTCTTCTTGCTTCCCCACATAGCCATCATTACCCAGGTTTAACTGTCTGCCATGGGCACTGCCAAGAATCAGGGAGACAGTGTCCACTGCTCCAGTCCTCCTTAGACTATTCTCTTTTCTATTACTGTGTGGAACATACACATCCTCCCTACAGCTTTTCCCTATCCCATCAAAATTATGTTTGGAATTTAGTCAAAGGTATTGTAATAGCATTGTATGGTGGCAGAAGAGAGCTACACTTCAGAGCGTAGTGCAACGTATACACATGTCAATCACTATGATGTATGCCTGAAACACTGCATGTCAACTATACTTTGATTAAAAAAAATCTTAAAAATTGCCACTAAAAAGCAGGAAACAGATTTAGGGCCTACTTAACAAACAAAAAAGATCCCCTCCAAAAACATTAAGCCGTTAAATAATGCAAACGTTCACATATCATGTCTTAATGATCACATATAGCAATCTGCATTAGATGGACTCCAGAGTCAGAGTTCTTCACCACAGCAAATTTGAGGTTGTGTAACACTTACTTAAATATACAGATTCAGAAGTAGACTGGTTAGCATCAGTTCCCAGATTTACCATGTGCTCATTTCCTCAAAATGGTTGATAATCACTTTTTGGATAGAATGTGTCTTTCTTGTTTTTTTGTGATAATTAAATGAATGATACATGTTAAAAGTTTGCAGTAGGACCTAGAACATAGTCGGTCCTCTAAAAATGCTAGTTTTTTGTTCTAGGAACAATACACACCTGCCCTGACTGCTTCTCTTCATTGATTCTCACACAGACTTCAACCACTGATGCAGACTACACCTCTTATACTGTGTTTGTCAGACTTTGATTTTTAGTAGATGATACCGGATGGTATGAGGAGCACAGGTTTTGGAGAAATTTCAACTCTGTTCTTTTTACTTTTCTTAATTGAGATAAAACTGGCATATAACATTATATTAGTTTCAGGTGTGTGACATAATTCGATATTTGTATATACTACAAGGTGATCACAGTAAGTCTAGTTGCCATCCATCACCATACAACTGACCCCCCCCATTCACCCAGTATGCCCACAACCTCTTTATCCTCTGATAATCACCAATCTGTTCTCTGTAACAATGAGTTTTGTTTTACCTGTTCTTAAAATTCCAAATATAAAAGAATATAGACTTTGTCTTTTTCAGTATGACCTATTTCACTTGGCATAATATTCTCAAGGTCCATTCACGGTGTTCCCTTTTTTTTTTTTCAAGACTGAGTAGTATTCTAGTGTGTTTGTGTATCTGTGTGTGTGTTTTTGTGTACCCCACAACTTTTTATTTACCCATCAATGGACACTTTGGTGGTTTCCATTATCTCAGCTATTGCAAATGAGGTTGCAATAAGCAAAAGGTATCTTTACAAATTAGTGTTTTTGTTTTCTTCAGATAAATACCCAAAAGTGAAATAGTTAGGTTACATGATAGTTGTACTTTTAATTTCTTAAGAAACCTCCATACTGATTTCCATTTCCCAAATGAAAAAAGGAATATAAAACCTCAGAAAAAGATCTTAATGAGACCGAGATAAATAACCTACCAGTGAAGAGTTGGAGGAACTGGTCATGAAGATGTTCACCAAACTGAGAAGAAGAATGGATGAACATAATGAGAACTTTAAAAGAGAGAAAATATAGAGTGAAAACAGAAGTCACATAGCGGAAAAGTAAAATAATTAAATTGAAAAATACAGTAAAGGGGTTCAACTTAAGACTAGATGAAGCAGAAAAATGGATCAGTGACTTGGAATAAAGGTAAATCTGATCGTGGATGAGATATTTCCAACTTCAACAACATATTCCTCATCAGTAAAACAAAATTATAATGCTAGAATCTCTGTGAAGATAGGTGAGCTAATAAAGAACTTCTCTCAGGTCATGCTACCACCCCCACCAATATATTAGTAGCAGCAGCCACAATTTAGTGACCATTATATATATTCTAGGTATTTTTTGGCTCTTTTTGTAAAAACCATTCTATTTAGCCCTTACAAATATTGATTTAAGAAGTTATCAGTATTAACACTTTAAATAAAAATTCTGGGCGCCTGGGTGGCTCAGTGGGTTAAAGCCGCTGCCTTCGGCTCAGGTCATGATCTCAGGGTCCTGGGATCGAGGCCCACGTCGGGCTCTCTGCTCAGCGGGGAGCCTGCTTCCTCCTCTCTCTGCCTGCCTCTCTGCCTACTTGTAATCTCTCTCTCTGTGTCAAATGAATAAATAAAATCTTTAAAAAAAAAAATAAATAAAAAAAATAAAAAAAATAAAAATTCTGACCTTCAAAGAGACATGTCAGTGTTTAATTTGTCAAAACACACACACACACACACACACACACACACACCCCTACTTATTCAACAAGGACCTTAAAATAATGCAATTCTGAAGTCTATATTCAAGTTTTACATAGTTATATAATTCAAGCTAGTGGTCACTATTATTTATATACTCTAGAAACTGGTTAAACACTAAGTTTCTGTTGATACCTTACTGTATCATGGATTCTGACTGCAGACCATTACTAACTAGCTTGAGAAGGAAAATCAGAAAATATTTAAAGGTTCTCAGACTCACTGAGAGGATCCAATTATCTTGCCCTTTGTTGGACATGCACCCTATACCCACAGATCACAATGCTCATCCTGAACACTGTACAAGAAAATCCCGAATGCTCCTGTTACTTCTGAAAACCAGACTTCTGTGCACCATGACACCATAAATGAATATCCTGGTGTGGCCTGCATACTGATCTCTTCTGAACTGATGTCTTATGTGGATCTGAGCACCAGACAAGCCATATTCCTGCTACCTAGGATCAAAAAAGGATAGGAAGCAAGTTATATCTCCACCTGGGAAGACAAGACTCGTGAAATTCCCCATGCCTATCAGGACTTTGGAAAAATGCCAAGAGGCCAAGATGCAAGATCATTTTCTCAAACACTAATAAAACTTCAAATCTGTTGTTTTTATACTCCATGACAAATTTTAAAATTAGCTACACACAACCCCTGTGCAGCTTTGGGGTCATTACATTTCCTAAAATTTCTATCTGTTACAACCTCTTTATAGAACAGATTGCTGAATGGATGAGTGTTCAAATAAATGGCTTTACAAAACTACTTGTGTGAGCACAGGTTTACAAGCTATGTCATAAACTAACATTGTTATCCTCAAAAAAAATAGCTGAGATATACTATTTTGGAAATAATAAAACCATGTATACATCTGTTTATACCATAACTGACACCACCACAGTTACTCCCTAAGGATACCTGTACTACCTTCCTTACCAGAAATGAATGTGCTTGTGATGCCTGGTAATGTCCTTTTCTGAATTAGTATTGTTATAGGTCATGTTAAACAAAACAAATCAAAACAAAAAACTAAAAACAAAAAAATACCTAAGGGAATCCAAATATCTTTGTCTTTCATTAAAAGTAAATGTCTATAGGAGAAGCAGCAAGATGGCGGAGGAGTAGGAGACCGATTATCATCAGGTCCCAGAAATCACGCAGATAGCTATCAAACTGTTCTGAACACCTACAAATTCTACAGGATATCGAAGAGAAGAAGAGCAGTGATTCTAGGAACAGAAAATCGACCAATTTTCAGAAGGTAGGCCGTGCAGAGACGTGAATCTGCAGCGATGGGAAGATAGACCTGGGGCGGGGGGGCGGGGGTGGCTCCCAGCAAGTAAGAGAGCAGCAGAGCACAGACTCCGAACTGTTAGAAGTCGGCTCCACTGACGGTCGTTGCCCCAGAGGCCAAGTGGGGGGTGAAACCCTTATGGGGACAGTGTGGTCTCAGGACCCATGGGGACACAAAAAGACCAGGGGTGTCTGAGCACGACCGAGCTCCCAGGTATCAGAAAGAACTGATGGGAGAGACGGAGCCAAGCTGAGAAGGTATCTATCAGCTCAGTGTTACCTTGGGCCGTAATCTGAAGCACAGTCGGGCCACTGCTCTGTGAGTGGGACCCCCATGGGCGGCAGACCAGGAGAGACCCCCTCCTTCCTCCTCCAGGAGCAGTGGTGCAGAAGCGGCTACAGGAATCTGCCGGGTTTGGAGATTCTAAACAGAGCCGAGTGCCAGAGATAGAGACAGTCACAGGACGGGTGAGCTCAGAGAGCAGCTGGAAACCAAGGACACAGGAGGGACAGACTGATTTTATCTGAGGGCACACTGAAGACTGAGGCCCCAGGCTCTCGGCTCCTCCGGGTCGGAGACTGGGAGCCGCCATTTTCAGTCCCGTCCTTCAACACGGTACGGAAAGCTTTCAGGGAACAAAAGCTCCCGACAGCAAACCCAAGCTGATTACTTAGCCTGGCCCCTGGCAAGGGCGGTGTGATTCTGCCTCAGGCAGAGACACTTGAGAATCACAGCAACAGGCCCCTCCCGCAGAACACCAGAAAAAAAAAAAAAAACCTTCCAGCCAAAGTCAAGTTCAAGATTACTAAGAATTGTGGAACTCTGGAGCTAGGGGAAAGCAACGCAGGGAATTAATGGCTTTTTCCCCATGATTCTTTAGCCATTCAAAGTAAATTCTTTGAATTTTTTTTCCTTAGTCTTTTAAATTTTTCCTTTTTCCTATCTTAACATTTTTAACAATTATATCTTATCAACACTTTTTAATCTTTTTAAATTTTCAATGTTATAATCATATTTTATCCCTTCATTGTATTTAACCTTATTTTTGGTGTACATATAGGGTCTGTTCAATTCACCAAACTAATAGATAGAGATAGAGTCAGAGACAGAGATATAGAAATAGATAATATAGATATAGGATTTTGTTTTGTTTGTTTTTGGGTTTTTTGGTTTTTTCCCTCTTTCCTTTCTCCCCAGTTCTAGGTCTCTTCTGAGTAGGTTAGTGTATATTTCTCTGGGATCATTGCTACCCTTTAGTATTTGGTTCTCTCATCCATCTATTCTTATCTGCATAAAATGACAAGGCAGAAAAAATCAACACAAAAAAAAGAACAAGAGGCAGTAATGACGGCTAGGGACCTAATCAATGCAGACAATAGTAATATGGCAGAACTAGAGTTCAGAATGACGATTCTTAAGGTGCTGGCTGGGCTCGAAAAAATCATGGAAGATAACAGAGAAGCGCTCTCTAGAGAAATAAAAATCCTTTCTGGAGAAATAAAAGAACTAAAATCTAACCAAGCTGAAATCAAAAAAGCTATTAATGAGGTGCAATTAAAAATGGAGGCTCTCACTGCTAGGATAAATGAGGCAGAAGACAGAATTAGTAATTTAGAAGACAAAATGTCAGAGAATAAAAAAGCAGAGGAAAAGAGAGACAAAAAACTACTGGANCAAACAACTACTGGACCATGAGGAGAGAATTCGAGAGATAAGTGATGCCATAAGACGAAACAATATTAGAATAATTGGGATCCCAGAAGAGGACGAGATTGAGAGAGGGCCAGAAGGTATATTGGAGCAGATCTTAATACAGAATTTCCCTAATCCGGCAAAGGGAACAAGCATCAAAATTCAGGAGGCACAGAGAACCCCCCTGAAAATCAACAAAAATAGGTCCACACCCCGTCATCTAATAGTAAAATTTACAAGTCTTAGTGACAAAGAGAAAATCCTGAAAGCAGCTTGGGAAAAGAGG
>LNAC01000626.1:305659-329212 GCA_002007465.1 Ailurus styani
CCTAGATGTCCATCAGCAGATGAATGGATAAAGAAGATGTAGTGTATGTATGTGTGTGTGTGTGTGTGTGTGTATAAATATATATATATATATATTTATACACACACACACACACACACATACACACACACACACAGGAATACTATGCGGCTATCAAAAGAAACGAAATCATGCCATTTGCAACAATGTGGATGGAACTAGAGGGTATTATGCTGAGCAAAATAAGTCAACCAGAGAAAGACAATTATCATATGATCTCTGATATTAGGAACTTGGGGGGCAGTGTGGGGGGTCATGGGGGTAGGGAGGGAAAAATAATGAAACAAGATGGGAAGGGGAAGGAGACAAACCAGAAGAGACTCCTAATCTCACAAAACAAACTGAGGGTTACTGGGGGGTGGGAGGGTAGGGATAGGGTGGATGGGTAATGGACATTGGGGAGGGTTTGTGCTATGGTGTGTGCTGTGAAAGGTGTAACCCTGATGATTCACAGACCTGTACCCCTGGGGCAAATAATAATAATTTTTAAAAAAAAGAAAAAAAAAGTAAATGTCTATAAAAATCTCTCTTACTCATAGAAGATATATTCTTCCTTTCTCCAGAACAACTATTAACCAAGTACAGAGAGCAACCTCAAAACCTGCCATGGTGGTTTTCCTTACCAAAAGCTGAGATCCATGAAGGTGTATAGTTTTTAAAGGTTAGAATTTACAAGGTTAGAATTTACAGGTGTATAGTTTTTAAAGGTTAGAATTTACACACTTATCACACTACGTAATCCCTAAAAACGTCTGCTTTCAGTTTGATGTTAAGAAACAAATTGTCAAATGCTAGAGTCATTACATAGAAATCAAGCCTTATGATTGTCTCTGAGGTTATTTATTTATTTATTTATAAAGAATTCGCCTGGGTAATTACTCAAAGTCCTGTATTCATCCAATGATTCAATACTTATTTTTAATAGGTCAGACAGTGACTGAAGAGTAAAAGGACTTTAACAAAGCATAGTCAAAGAAATGATTTTCAACCTTCCTGAAGTGCTACTTCCTAGGTAAAACCATTAAATGAAAAAGTAATTAACTAGTTCATTGAAAAAAATGAACGCTTATACAGTTCCTTTAAATTGAATTCTATAATTTTAATGCTATGGTCCATCATACAGAAGTTACAATTGTAGTTTACATGGGCTTTAAAATCCCAGTTACGTCGCACAATACATCGCAATGTGTAAACAACAGCAGAACAGTTTCTATATGCCTGCTTTTTACTGAATAGCCATAGGAACTCTCAGAACTGGTAGGAAGTTCAAGAACTTTTTGTGTATTCCTACTTCCAATTAAGACTTATATAAAGATTCAAGACAAAAAATTACTTTGAAAATATTATAGATGAAATTTATGGAGTGCTTACTTTACATCAACCACAGCTCTAACTCCTTCGCATCCATTCATGTGTATATTAATTCAATGAGGTTGCTATGACCATCACCCTGTGAAGATGAGAGCAGCAAAACAATACAAAATCCTAAGCACAAAGACTAAGATAATTCTAAAAGGACACACAGTAATTCATTATGAACCCCTGAAAACACTTTACTTTATATAAAGCACTCTACTCTAAATTAAATACTATGTTAATTTTTAGCTCTTTAGCAAATCTTTGGAATGTGCACAAAGAATTTGCAAAATATTGAAGGAAATATACAAAAGTATAAAACTTGATTCTTGATTCTTGGCCTTTATTGAATTCAAAATTAGTGGTGGATGGAATATGTTGAGAAACAGACATCTATTCAATGTGAATAATACCATGTCAGTAGTATGCTCTTAAAGTGGAAATAATCAATTCTGTCTGTGGTCAAGGAGGTAAACTGAGACTTAGGGATAACTATTTGCCAGGCAAAAAGATGGGGGAAGATAAAGAAGAGGTCGTAAGAAACTGTTTCAGGACTGTAAAGTATAAGATTGTAAAAACACAACTAAGATTCTCAATATGATCATAGCATTGTGTTCTTAGGACTATTTTAAGGATGTGGAAAGGAATTAGGAAATATAGCTTGTGAAGTTGGCTAAAGCTAGTTGGGAAAGTAATTTGAATTCTGTATTTTAAGCAACTCTTTAAGCAATAAAGAGAATGATCAGATATTTATACACACCATTTTGACCCTGACAGCATTTTAGTAAAATATTTTTAAAGACCAAGTTTAATACTTAAAACTATATTGACATTAACTAATCTCTATTGAAAATATATTAAGCCATTTCCATCTATTACATTTTCAATTACTCTAGTTAATGTCACTGAAATGTTATTTTCTGTAAATATTTTAAGATATTTATTTTTTGCTCCACTTTGATTTTTTTTCACTTTAAAATTTTACTCTTTATAGCCTGTGCTACTATTAGTTTGTGTGCATGGGTGTTTATGTACCATACCTGATGGCTGAGGGTAAAAATACTGCCAAATTCATTTTTACAATGAGAAGTCATGGTCATCATTCTTTTTTCTTTATATTAAAAACAGGTGCCAGTCATATTCCTTATGAGTGAGGTAGTGAATACTTCTTCCCTATTTAACCAATGAGACAAATACAGGCAAACTACCTTTGGCTCTTTTGACCAGACTGCATGTGTTCTGCCATTCACTCTGTTCTTCACCAGTCTTCTTATTGCTTTGTACATGGTGTTAGAATTCTTCCTACCAGTAGCAGGGCAAAGATGAAAGAGAGTCAAGCAGTGAAGTCAAAATACCGTCGGTGTAAAAATGAAAAAGACAAAATATTTTGTCATAAAGTGATGCTATCACAGTTGCTTAAAAAGGGAAATATTATTTAAAATTTTAAGAAGGATAGTTGATGGCATCATGGGGAAAGGTATGGAATAAAAGGAAACTAAAAACATGAAAATAATAAATAAGGGTGTGATGGCAGTTAAAACCAATTTTTCTCAATTATCCTTAAGAAACAGAGTCAGAGAGAAGGATGTGAAAAACAAACAAACAAACAAAAAACAAGAAAACTGGTAACAGAATAAATGGAATAAGCATTGCTAAGATAGTTATTTAAAATGGAAGCAGAAGGACATTGAGGAAGTGGGGCTTTGCATGTCTTCTGTCTCAAATTCTTGAAATCATTGCTGAACTCGGCTAAAAGTCAAGACATATGCTACATGTTAGAGTGCACATACATGCACTTTCTGCCTAACCTAGCACAAACCATGCATAGATTAGTGCGACTGTTCCTATAGCAGCACCAATAAAATTTTGTTCAAAATAGCTTATGTAAAATGCCTCTTTCTTTAAAAACTCTAACCTCCTTTGTCTCTCCAAAGCCTGCTTCTGATTTTGTCAAATCTGTGTCTCCTGGATTGTAATCCCTAACATCCCAAATAAACACACCTATTTTGCAGTTTACAGTTTTGTCTTTCATTGGTCAACAAAATGAAATTCAGCAACATGTTATTAAAGGATAGTGATATGCAACAGAAATCACTGTTTTTCAAGTAGCTCAAACTACAGAAATGAAATTCCAACTAGACATAATTTGAAAATGGAAAATAAAGTCTCACATAGAATTGGAAACTCTTAAGTACAAAAAGGCAGATTTCAATTGATACTAGTTTTGTCCAGATAATTAAAGGTGTCTGTTGTACACTGTTCCCAAGATTCCTAAATATTTTATGACTCATATGACTTTAGAACTTGTATTTTCATGATTTTCATATTTTATAGCTTCTGACTTCACGATTCTGATTCCTTGTAACTTTCCATCCCAATTAAGCCTCATGTATCCGTGATTCTGTTTAAGTCTTACTCAATTGACTGTCCCTTTTATATACACACTCATACATACATATCCTGTGAGGAGAGGAATTTTATCTCAATAATTTATATCAATGGTTTAACAGACTGTATTAAGCAACTTTTCTTACAATTTCTTCGTTTATATCACTAATCGAAGAAATTCCTAACTCCACCTTTTCCAAAGATTTCATATTCTTTTTTTTTAAGATTTTATTTATTTTTGCGAGCGAGAGACAGAGACAGAGAGAGAGAGAGAGTGAACACAAGCAGGGGGCAGGGAGGAGGGCAAATGGAGAAGAAGACTCCCTGCTGAGCAGGCTCCATGCCAGGACCCCATTTCATGACCTGAGCCAAAGGCAGATGCTTAACCAACCGACCCACCTAGGCACCCCACGTTTCAGATAATTTCCAATAATTAACATTCCCTAGATCCTCCTTCTCCTTTATTTGCTCTTTTTTCTCCCTGTCCTAAATTCCTATTTATAATGGAAATTACATTAGCTATCCCTTTGGATCTCTCCCTAGCCCATTACTTAATTAGTGCTCTACCTTATAACGCTAAACAGTAATTGTTCTTAAACTTGACAATTCTCTCCCTCCGAAGGAATTTTTTTTTTTTTTTACTGTTTACTTTGGGTGTTTAGATATACTTCCAAACTCTATACTGTTAAGCTTCGTGATCTGCTAGTTTTTGCATGTTCTATTTCTACTTTAGAACTTGATGAGGTGTTGGGGCACCTGGGTGGCTCAGTCGTTAAGCATCTGTCTTCAGCTCGGGTAATGATCCCAGGTCCTGGGATCGAGAAGGAGGATCGAGCCCCACATCGGGCTCCCTGCTCGGGCGGGAATCCTGCTTCTCCCTCTCCCACTCCATCTGCTTGTGTTCCCTCTCTCGCTGTGTCTCTCTCTCTCTCTGTCAAATAACTAACTAGATAGATAGATAGATAGAAAGAAAGAACTTGATGAGGCGTTAACTTCCTTGTAAAGACAGCAATGTCTCTCCACATCCAAATGTTAACTTCCACATTTCATTCCATTTCAACCTGTTTTACCCATCACCTGAACGAGTTTATCAGTGATGGTTTAACACAGGTCAGCAAGAATATTATATAATTATATAATAGCTGATATTCTGGGGGATAATAAATGCCATCCTAATGAGGGTAGGAGAACTGCTCTTTCTACACAATGCAGTCCTTTATTATTTAAAATCTTATTTTTAAGTACATTTTCATTCATTATTCATTTGAGTGAGGATTCTGGACAAGCAGTTATGCTCCTGCTCCTCCAGACTCTATGAAAAAGGAATCCTACAAATCTCCACTGTCATGATAGAATTGGAATTTTCAGTCGACATGTCCTATGAAACGAACTTGAAAAAAGTGATTTAAACAATGCTAATGCTTGCTTTAGGAATCTATGTAGTTTATTTGAGCAATCCCAAAAAGGCCCTGGGTGACAAAGGTTGTGAGCATGTTCCAGATAAATGACCAAGATTTCAAACTTCTGCATCCACAAAGGCCAGAAAAATAAGAACTAATCATTGCCCTCTTCACCAAAAAAAGAAAAGAAAGTTAATTCATTAAGTCAGGAAACACTGCAAAGCCTTGGGAACTAGAAGCCTGAGATGTATTGAATGTTGTTTCTAAATAAATCACTTACCAGATCTACATATCAAAAATCTGGGGTTGTTTTATTTGACCTTCCCATTTCTCATGGTGCGCAGTGAGAATGAATGAGATAAGGTAAAAGATTGGTTTTGAATTTCTTGAAATAAATGTCCTATATCTATTCTAGGAACTATTTTAAGAGATGGATTTCAGAACCTAAAATCTTAAATTGCCTGCTGTGTGACATGCTGCAGCATAATGTCTTAGATTCTTCTCTTTGCCGTGGGGCAGCACTGCCCAATATTTTTTCAGGCTATGACACAGTTATGAACTTCTGGGCACACATTGTATAAACAAATAGAACTTCTCAGTTGGAGTTGCCTCAACATTAAGGGAAACTGTATTTATAGCCCCTCTACCCTGCAAGAGGCATCATATAAAGCTTGTTCCATATATACACTTAGCACTTCCCACAATTCTATGCAATGGGTATTATTTTACAGCAAACCAGGGTACAGACTGTTTTCATTGTCAAGCTGATTTCCAGCTTACCAGTTACATTACACTGAGAAAATTTTCTTAATTTTTATGATTGACTGTGAAGTTGAGGATGTTCTGCCATCTGTCACACTGATAGCTAAGTGCTTTCATCCTCATCCTTCAATTATTAACATGCATTCTCTGACAGAGGCCAGTCTACCCAGATTGAGATCGGTTCTTTAGCCAAGAATTGGTTAAGGTGAAGAACTAGCTAGAACTTCCTAGTAGGATCTCAAGAACCATTTCTCAGAAATGTATCAAATCTTACTTTCTATAGTTCTTAAAATTCTGGTAATAATGGAGTTGTTTCGTGATTCAAGTTAAATCATACACAAAAATGTGCATGATAAAATTTAAAATCTAATACAAGTATAAAATCATGAACAGTCATTAAACTACAAATAACAGAGGAAAAAGTGAGTTAGAGAGAAAACAAAGCCAAACAAAATGTAGACAAAAAAGCTAAAATGCATATGCATATGTAGGTGAAAGATTCTTGCTTAGTATTCTGACCACAACTTTACAAAGTCACCAGTCAGCCCAGTCCTCCTCTGTAAGGATCTTGAAGGTGGACTTGAATAACCTTACCTACTGCCATCTTTCTTCCACATAGAGAAATCCAATGTCAATTGGATTTACCAATTAACCAGATAATTAATTAAAGACTGATGAGAGCTGAGAGAGTCACTGTTTCCAAGTTTGGTTTAACATAATTAAGAGTTTATCATTCCTCTTCCAAAAATCCACAAACAATATGGGGTATCAAGAAAGCTTCAGGTCATATAAGACAGTTATCGTCTCTTAAAAAACTGATTAGGTTCTCATCAGATAGGTGCTCTACTGCTCTTTGCTTGATAAATCTAAATACAGTATGTTCAAAAGAAGGCTTAAAAGACATATTCCCCTCCTTGCTAATTAGCCGCTGAATTATAAAAATGTTTATAGAGGGCGCCTGGGTGGCTCAGTGGGTTAAAGCCGCTGCCTTCAGCTCAGGTCATGATCCCAGGGTCCTGGGATCGAGGCCCATGTCGGGCTCTCTGCTCAGCAGGGAGCCTGCTTCCTCCTCTCTCCTCTGTCTCTGCCTGCCTCTCTGCCTACTTGTAATCTCTCTCTCTGTGTGTCAAATGAATAAATAAAATCTTAAAAAAAAAATGTTTATAGAGTAGCCAAGCATGGCATTGTGTTTATTAAAATTATTGTGCTCATGTGCAATCCTAGCAAAACAGAGATCATGTGGGGTTGAATAATAATTATCCAATATAGGACTCAGTGGGCCAAGGCCATGCTTAATGCTTAAAGTCATTATTAAGTATATTAAGTATAATCCTTTTAACACCTCAGTGAGGCAGGTATTACTATTCCTTCTTTATAGATAAGGAAATAGTTTCCCTAGTTTTATGTATTTTGCCTCCTTTGAGGAGTCAGTAGCAGGACTGCTGTTTGAAATGATATGTGTCTAATTCTGAACTACTCTAATACATGAAATCTTTTGGGGAGCCAAATCATATTCACAAACAAACTACTATTTCTAAAAACAGACCTTTTGTAACCTTGCTATATATTTTTTCACTTAATATGTAATGTTATATTTTATGAAATTTGAAACATGATTTTTACATAAGCACAAAAATTTTCAATAATGCTAATTATCTGTATGTTTCTTTACATTACACTTATTATGTTGTATGACACTTCTAAAATGTGACAAAATATTTAAACCAGAAATAAAGAAAAATAAATGCCACTATATGCATTCTAAAATATGGATTACATGTAAAATTCTAATTGGACTTTCATCAAGTTGAAGTCAGTAGAATGTCATTTCTCCTAATTAGATATTAATTTAACTAATGCCAAATATAAATATTTTCA
The DNA here is from genome assembly GCA_002007465.1 of Ailurus styani. Classification (NCBI taxonomy): domain Eukaryota; kingdom Metazoa; phylum Chordata; class Mammalia; order Carnivora; family Ailuridae; genus Ailurus; species Ailurus styani. The sequence continues at coordinate 313,483 of LNAC01000626.1, forward strand.
TAGACCTATACACATTTATTATATGCTGACATTCCAAAATTCCAAGATAAGTGAGTCACAGTACTTAATGTAAAAAAAAAATCTCTTTAATTCTATGGTTTTCGTCTAACAAAATTATTTGGTAAATGAAAAGATGCTAAATACCACTAACCATCAAGGAAATATAAATCAAAACCACAATGAGAGGCCACCTCACACTTGTTAGGATGGTTATAACCCCAAGGAAAAAAAAAAGGTACGAGTTTGCAAGGATGTGGGGAAATGAGAACTCTTGTACACTGTCAGTGGGAATCTAAAATGGTATAGCTTTTATGGAAAACAGTATAGAGGTTCCTCAAAAAGTTAAAAATAGAACTACCATATAACCTGCCGATCCCAATTCTGGGTATCAATCCAAAATAACTGAAATCAATATCTCAAAAAGATATTTGCACTCCCATGTTCACTGAGGAACAATAACCAATGGGAAGGACAAACCTAAATGTCCACCAAGGCATGAGTGGATAAAGAAAATGTCATATATATATATATATGATAAAATATTACTCATTGTTAATAAGGATACCTGCAATATGTGACAAGGTAATGAACTCTGAAGAAAGACATTACACTGGGTGAAATAAGTCAGTTACAGAAAAAAAAATACTGCATGATTCCACTTATATGAAGCATATAAAATAGTCAAACTCATAGAAAGTAGAATGGTATTCGCCAGGAGACTGTGGGGAGTAAAGGGGGGGTTGCTTGCTGTTCAATGGATACAAAGTTTAAATCATACAAAATGAGTAATTTCTAGAGATCTGCTGTACAACACAGTGCCTGTAGTTAACAAGATAGGACTGTGCACTGCAAAAAATTTCCTATTAAGTCCTCTTACGATAAATGCACACAAAAAAAGAGACATAAGGAAAACTCTGGGAGGTGTTGGATATGTCTATTACCTTGATTGTCTTAATGGTGTTTGCATATACCCAAACCTCTTAGGCTGTACACATTAAATATGTACATTTGCAATTAAAATTTCAATAAAGCAGTTTTAAATAAATAATAGCAAGTCCTTCTGCCTGCCCCCCAAAAGTAAGAGCCCAGAGAAAAAGTTGAAACATCTGAAATAATGCTTGAGGGTTTTATAGTGGGTTAAGATTATACATTATTTTCTAGGACATCTTGACCTTTTTGTGCATTTGGAAGCATTTGGAAGTACATCTGGAAGCAACTGGAGTCTGGAGAAGGAAAAGGAATGGAGTGATATAAAATCTGCCTTTTGAAAAGATAAGGGATCACTGTAACTATAAAGAGAACCAGTCGAAGAGGGGCAAAGCTTGACGTGAAGAAACTTGTTAGGAGGTTATATAAACAATACAGGTGAGAGATGACTGGGTCTTGAAAAAGGGAATAATAATTAAAATGTAGAAAAGGAAATGGAATCGAGATTTATTACAGAATGACTTAGAAAACTGACAGATGAACTCAACATGGGAAATGAGAGGAAAGACGACATCCAAATAGATTCTTAGATTTTGACTTGCAAAAACTCAATAGACAGCTTTGGTATTCATTTAGTAAAAGTATCCAGGAAGAAATCTCAGTGTAGAGTGAATGATCATGCTTCATTTTGCATATGTTGTTTAAGTAACACCAGAGAATACATTTCAAATGGATACAAGGGCCTAAATCTCAGAAGAGACAAAGGCTGAAGATATGAAACAGTGAGTAATTTGAATTTTAAGTATTAATTAAAGAAGAAAGGAGAGGTGATTTTGGAGAAAGAAATTATTTATTGAGAAGAGAACCTAGGACCAAATCTTAAAGAACTCCAACTTGTAAGAGTTGAAAGGTAAGAATGAGCCCATAAGACATAAGTGTGAGGATGCCAGGGGAATATAGTGTTACTAAAGTTAAGTAAATACATTACTCTGAGAAGGAGGAAGAAATCAATAAATGCAGCCCATAAGTCAAGAAAGAATAAAAATTTAAAAAATGTATATTGACGACCTTATTGGGATCATAATTTGTCAGAAGCTAAACTGAAGTTAACTGAGCAATAAGTGAGAAATTGAGAGATAAGAAGTAAAGGCAATTCCTACCAGAAGTTTTCTTAAGAGAAGATAAAGAGGTATTAGCACTTGGGAGTTTGGGGTCTGTGCTTGGGTTGTTTCTTTATGCAAAAAGGAATGCGAAAACATTTACAAGCAATGTGTAAGGTCCAATGGAGAAGTAATGGTTAATAAACACACAAACAGAAAAAAAACTGTATACTCTCCTAAGGTGGTAAGAGGAAATGATCAAAACATAGGGGGCAGAATTAATTTTAGATAGTAAGGCATCACTTCTATTACAAAAAGTAAAAATGAGGAAAGGTACAATTAGAAATAGGCTAGTATATTTAGTGGAGGGATATTAACAGAACTCATGCTTATTGGCCCATTGCCTTTTAAGTATTTTCTTTGTAGAAGATGACATCCCCTGACTAAGATGTGGGGGGAAATTTTAGGCATTTTAGGAATTTAGGGAGAGTGAAGAATAACTAGTTATAGAAGGGAGGGTGAAAGTGTTGGAAAAGAGAAACAATATAATGGCAAAAGAATATTAAGGCCTTGCATTTTTTGACTGTAAAGTTGTAATAGTACCAAATATATAACACTTTCCAGCAGGAGTCACTACCTAGAAAGAGGTATGGTTAAAATGAATCCTTTGGCTTGATGCATGTTTTGAGATTTCCCAGAGGGTATGAGTAAAAGCGAATGAACAAGGGAGCCTACAGTTTTGTCAAAAATGTCTGATTTTAAATAAATATAAAAATTAAAATGAATTAGTAAGAATATCATTTATAATTAAATATATGCAAGTATTTATACTTACATACCAATATGGCAAACTGTGTAATTTATGATAATAAATGCTCAAATACAAACTACATGTATTTTAATGCTAATTTCTACCAATCAAGATTTAAGTATTTTACAGATATGAGTCATTTCATCCTCACAACAATCTTATGAAAGAAGTACTATTATTGAGAACACTAAGGAAAAGAAATCCAAACAAAGTTAACCATCTAGACAGTGATGGGATTTGAACCCAGATTTTGTGGCTACAGAGCCCATGCTCTTAACAATTTGTGTGACATTTTCTAAAATGGAAAAGGGCATAATAAGATTATAAGTAAGATGGGTAGGATGGGAGATAAAATGAAGAGTTGAGTGATATATTTTGAACAGATCGAAGGATGTTAGACTGAAAGTCATAATGAAGCTGTAAAAGACAGCTTCTCAGAGGTGGGAGTAACTGGACAAGTAAACCGGAAAAATAAAGAGTTATAGTAGCAGGATGCAAAGTTTGACAAAGGGATTTTTGGAGATGAATTAGAAATGTATAATTACAATGTGCAGAATGTGGGCAAGTAAGTGGGTAGCTAAGACAGAGACTCAACAAGTGTTTGGAGATCAAGAAGTTAATAGCTAATTTACTTGGATATTAAAATTGATACTAAAATTATCCACCATGATGCCAGCTTTAGTAAAGTAAAATATGGTAAGCCAGGTACCAAAATCTTGGCTGAATCAAGATGAATGACAGGCTGATTGACAAATGGTAGGATAACAAAGGATAAAGGACAGTCAATAAACCAAACACTAAGCATTTTAAAAGACAGTTAGAAAATAATGACTGGGAAAGGCAGTATGGTAAGATTATGGACATCAGCTCCATATTCCAAACCAGAGGTTTAAGGGCTATGAATTCATAGCTACTTCTTTTAGGGAGAACATGATGAGAATCAATTCCTCAGGTAAAAACTGGCTTTTATTCAAGCAAAGAGATAAAAGAAATACCCAGAGAGGAAGCTGAAATTGAGGAGCTTGGAGATTATGGTATAAAATATGATCTTCCAAGTTGTACACTAAAAGTAAGTTATTCTGTGTGTGAAAAGATCCCGTGTGGGTAGTCTTCTGAATCTGTCAGGTTATGTTTTTTCAAGGGGAGGACAGGTATCTGGGAGACTTTTGTTATTGCAATGAACTATCAAGAACTCATCTGGGTGCAAAGGCTGAATGAAGCACCATCTGTAAGATTCAAGGACCCACTGGTCTAAGGGTCTGTCTGAAAGATCACTTTAGTAGGCTGGACATGCATCCTTTGCATTAATAATTCCAAAGTGACAAGAGGTAGACTTTACTTTTTCCCCATTTAGGTAATTCTCTAGCAGTCTTCAAGGTGGGGTGATTTGTCTCACAAACCAGCTAATCACAAGGACCACCATTGTTCAATGATCATGAGTGTTTGTTCTCTTTGTTGCTTGCCTTCATGTATCCTGAGTTTTGTCAGCAGTGCTCAACTCAACCACCAGTGAGGTGAGATTTCCCTTGTTTTCCTGTAACTCTTCTCCTGTTTTCCTGGTTGGTACTTTCTTCTTCTTGGAACCCCCCCCCCGCCCCCATGCTTTGTAACTCATTCCTTTTCTCTCCTGCAGACAAATACCTCTTTTCTAGTTTATAACTCCGGGGAAGAGTGCTGCAACCAAGGTACTGAGGTTCTTAGCATAGTCTTTTTTTTTTTTTTAATTCATAGTCCCCTTCTCCTAGTAATAAGCAGTTATTTAAAAAGAGGTAAGAGCTGGTGTGACGCCACATTAGGAGGTACTTACATGCAATGTTATACAGTAACAGTGACCACAGCTCACTCACCACTCTCAGAGCTACTGCTGATGCATCAACCCTGCCAGTACCATTTTTCACCATGATGCTTGCATTCTCCTTCACCTCTCTCTACACACTACCTTCCAGCACACCACCCCTAAGATAAAATACACAACTCAAAATGCCGGTGTGATATGTTCTATCTGAATGGGATTCCTGTTGTTCACCATTGGAACAGTGGATCTTATACAAGAAATTTGAGAAGACAACTTTAAATATCCTTAAATATTCTGTGTGAGTTAAAGAGGATTTGTTCCCCCTCCTTTGTAGATACCCTTAGTTAGATGATTTTATAAAATAAGTAGACTGTTTCTAACCTAGAAAAATTTTTAAAGCATTTTTAGCAATTTTTACTACTTTTACAAAACAGGGTATCATTAAAACATTAGTATACAGAGTAGAATGCTCCCAATGAGTAATATGATCAAATTTTACATAAAGTCTTTTTTTGTTTTGCCAACTGACCCTCCAGTGGCCTTGAGAGGTTGAATTAGCTCTAAGTGCTTTCACAAGCCTTTGTGCAATTCCAGTGTTTTATAACAAATGCCTAACCCCATCATTTTTTGCCTTTTCTAAAATGGCTAAAGTCACAATTTTCCTTTCATGTCTGAGCTACAACTTTGATTTTCCATCAGCACAAACATGTGGATAAGCTAAAATAGATCTAGAGCTCATGCTCAACACCAACAGATCGAGATGAAAACACATACGCACATGTAGTATTTGTTATCAGCTTCATCTGAGCAGAACAGGATGGAACATTAACTTCAACCTCCTCACCTCACTGATCCCGGGCTAAAGCTTTCAGAGGCAGTGTTGATTTTGAACTCCATTAGTCTCTTAGCTCAGGCTGTGAGAAGATTCATTCTCATGCAAGGCCTGGAATTGGTTGCTAATAAAATCCTATTCTGACAAATAAATGGACTGTAATATAACCTGCTTTAGGGCAGTGAAATCTCAACCACTCAGATATAATCTGTAGCAAAGCAATGTGTTGCTTACTACTGTTCCCCCAGCAATTCCCGCAGAATGGTACTCTATCCCCTCTGCCTGTCCTAAATTTCTCCATTAATGAAACTAAAACCATACATCATCTGCCATAGTATTACAATGTTCTTTTGTTACGATTTCTGAGATATGTTTGAACAGGATAGCTGTTAAATTTAATAAAAAGCTCCTGTTAGGGTTGTATACACAAAATTTTAGGATTTTTTTGTATTGACCAGCATGATGGAGACTGAATCAGGTATAATATAGGTTCTCCATAACAAGCTGAAAAACCTGAAATTTTCTTTTTTCATTTTACGTATGAACTAAAATAACATTTCCATTAAAGCAGGTGGCATCTATTTATCTAAAGTTTGTGATGATAATTTACCAAACTCTGAAAGACACAAAAAGGGAGGGCGAGACAGGTGTGGAAAAGAGGACTATGCAGATGGGGGCAGGTTAAGAAGATTTATAAAGTATGTCCCGTAGAATTTTCTTCCTTGCTTTCCTCTCAAGGATACTGTGAGGATCCAATGCGGCAAGGCAGTGAAATTGTATTACACGCAATGAAGCAGTACACAGAGGCAAGGTATTACTTTTACCAAATACAATATTGTCAGTCCTTAATAAACATAACCATCCACTAAATTCTATTTCAAATTTCAACTATGAATCTGACACCATAAAATATAATAGTATTACGGAAGGAAAAAGAGTCTGAACACATAATTTATTATTTAGGCCATTTTCATAGTTCTCTACCCATATAAATAATAATGTTTATCTTTCTCTCTAGTAAACCTTTCTAAATGGCTCAATTAATACTCATTACTAGTAAGCTTTTTTTCTTATTTGCAACACACTAAGGAATTCCCAGGTACCACCTTACAGTAACTGGACTGTTTTCACTGAGTTTTGAAAATGAATTCAGCTTAGAATTATGTAATTTAATGTTTTCTTCACAGAGAGATTCCAACAAAGTAGGTCTGGCCATTGAGTACATAAACAAAAGTCTAACATCATGAAGCAGATTCACATGGGAAAGGAAAACAGACAAACATAAAATAAGAGGATGTGAAAAATCAGGAGCATCAATCACGGTAGGCTTTCTAAGGGAGTGCAGACATGAAGGAAAAGGAAGCGGTAGGTTCGGGAAGAATAAGGATGAAGGCAGAGCCAACAGAGATAACACCACACAACATGTACAAGCAATTTCTGTGAGATGGGTATAAGATCAGCTAGTCACCCTGCATCACAGCTGGACAAACAGATGAGCCCCAATGAAAGACTGGTAAAATAGGAAGTGGAAGAAGTTATTCAAAGGCCTCATGATCTTGGAATCTTTTGAAGTGAAACGATGTATTATATTTTTATTCAAAAACACTGTGTGTGACCCTGCAAAGATCACATAACATCTCCAAGTCTTGGTGTTATCGGCTATAACGTGAAGATAATAATTGCAGTCAGGACCATTATGAGGTGCTCACTTGCTAGTATCTATTACTACTTAGCAATTATTGAATAAGAGAGTAAGACACTGATGTGGTGTTTAAGGAAGATAACGAAGGTTATTTAGAAAAAAAATTATTTCATTTCCTTCCAATCGAGTTCCCCAATCGTAAATGAATTACTTAAGAATCATAGGTCATGGGAGTTATTTTACTGGGAAGTTTTTCAAGGATTAAAAATATCATATATTAGAAAGAAAATTATTTTTTAGTCATTTATTGTGTGGTTTTGTACAAAATGTTTGTACAATAAGTTACATAGTTGTATTTGTAACTAATGTACAGCATGGTGACTATAGTTAAAAATACTGTGTTGAAAAAAAAAAGCAGCAGCTATCTGGCCCATAATTCTATCAGTGTGGACATTTAACTTGTTGTCAATGAATATTAAATGTAGAACAGAATTCTTCTAAAAGAACTCGATAGTCTTCATCAGAGAAAATAGTATGCCTAATTCAATAAGAAAAGAAAAACATCTATCTCAGACCTTCATTAGCCCAAACATGTGAGGTCATCCTTTAATGTTTGGCAGCATTTCAAGACATTACTTTCCTGAACCTTGCTTTTACCATAGCTTTTGAAAGGGAGATGGAGAATACGGAAAATGTTACTTAACATGAGATCTTTGGTTCACTTCTATCTCTGTTAATATTCAAGTAACACTGTTTCTAAGAAAAGAAAACTGTCTTTAATGCTCTACACAGAGTATAGAAAATTAGTCCCAAAATGTTATCACATGACAATTTGAAATACTTAATTGAAGTCATTTACTGTTTTTGGTAACACTACATTATAATTTAGAACTAAGCTTTTATTTAAAAAAAACTTCAAATTAACTGGGATGAAAATGAAAGGATTATTATATAATGGGTAATATTTAAATATTATAACCATAAAGATGCTGAAAGGTATTACACATGTTTGAAAATGAAGCATTCATGACTGGGAGCATTGCTGCGTTGTCAGCACCTGATATTAGCTTCAGAACTATATATAACTAGGCTTCAACTTATTTATTAGTTATTTATTATTTCTTGGTTATGATATGTTATCACAAAATTAGTTGGATCATAATCCTTAGTCACTCAATTTTTTTAGACTGTGAGCACCTTAAGAAATGCATTCTGACTTTTTTACTTAGCATTGAGTTCGCCTCTTGTATTTAGTGAATAGGTAAATAAACCAATATAAAGGAAGCGACTCCTATATGAATCTTGGACTAAGAAATTCTTTTTTTATTTTTTTTAAAGATTTTATTTATTTATTTGACACAGAGAGAGATTAGATCACAAGTAGGCAGAGAGGCAGGCAGAGAGAGGAGGAAGCACGCTCCCCGCTGAGCAGAGAGCCCGATGCAGGCCTCGATCCCAGGACCCTGAGATCATGACCTGAGCCGAAGGCAGAGGCTTTAACCCACTGAGCCACCCAGGCGCCCTTGGACTAAGAAATTCATCTTTTAAATATGTTTAAGTAAATTCTGAACTAGCTGTGGAGAAAAGGTACAGGCATATGATGAGAAGAAGTCAGTCAGTGATCAAATCTGAAACTAAAATTCATACAGCACTCTGGTTGCAAAAGAATATATATTAACTAATGATGATTAATTGACTCTTTTGCATCTAAGACCCTCAACTATACACTAGATTTTGCTTTGAGATTTTACATACACAAATAATAGTTGTAACTGAGGCATATTATTTTATGCGGCCTTTCAGAGCCAAGTATAAAATGGATCCTGATTATGCATTTACCCATTTTCTGATTTGACAGTTCTGTGACAGATATGGGAGCTCTTTGGATCAAATATTAGAAAAGAAAAAGGGTTTAAAGCAGTAATTCCTAACTGATTCACCTACAGCCATCATTTAACATCTCTTCACTAAGTTCTATATCATGAAAGATTATGGCACTAATCAGCACTGATTAAGCAATAAGTAATTTGTTTTCCTATTTATTTAAAGGAAAAACATCTGTGTTTGCTTAGCAGAACTTGCACCATTAGCTACGCATAGCTTTTATTATCACAGCAAATAGAAATAATTTCTACTAACATATTTTATGATAATCAAAGACTCTTTAGTCACAGCAGGTTTACCAGTGCAAAGCGTACTTTGACCTACAAGGCTCTTTGCAAGACCAGATACTGCTTGTGTACTTTCTCCCCCACACACCAGCCTTTAGCAGACTAAGAACCCATGAGCTCACATCGAGAAGCACAGACTTACAGTTCATAGACAGAACAGGGACTAACTTCTAAATAAGAAGAATCCAGGGGCAGATTTTAAAAGGTGTATTGTGACACTCCACCAAATCCTAAAATTTTATAGGCATAGGACTGTGAGGAAATGAAATAACATGTTACAAGAAACATATCTTTAAATGATGACATCCTATTGATCAAATTTGGAAATCAGAGATATATATGTTTTTTCACTATATCAAGCATGGAGTTCCTCATATACCCATCATTTCATCATCAACAGACAGTAAGGAAACAACTTATTTGTCTGGGTGAAAAACAAGGTTATTGTGCCAGTTGTCAAATCTTTGTAATGTGGACTTTAATATAAAAATAGGTAGCAATTACACACTAATGCAGTATTTAAGAAATAATCGGGTACTCAGTTAACTATTGAATTATATCATTCCATTTTTCTTTTTCTTTTTTTTTTAAGATTTTATTTATTTATTTGACACAGAGAGAGAGAGATCACAAGTAGGTTGAGAGGCAGGCAGAGAGAGAGGAGGAAGCAGGCTCCCCGCTGAGCAGAAATCCCGATGCGGGACTCGATCTCAGGACCCTGAGATCATGACCTGAGCTGAAGGCAGAGGCTGTAACCCACTGAGCCACCCAGGCGCCCTCATTCCATTTTTCATATGCCTCATGAAATGCCTCATTTTTCATATGCCATTTTTCATACGCATTTTTCTAATGCCTCCATTGAAACCAGAATGCTATTTTAGTTTTTTAAAGCACACTTCAAAGCTAAGTTTATAAGAGTAAAAATACAGTATTATACTCTAATACTGTTTTAATATCTAGCTGTACATATATTTGTATGACTATGATATTTAGGAACCAAAGAAACACATTTCAAATATGTGTTACTACTTACATTTATTCAAATTATTCCAAGTAAATAGTAGAATACATTGTAAGTAATAAAGGTATTTGTGCTCATGAAGAAATCTTTTATCTCAGCCCACAGCTCCTTCGGCCATTATTACTACAGCTTAAGTTCCAAGAGAGTGGCCTTGCTCTCTAATGGATTCTTCTAATGTTCTTCCACAGTACAAACTAAACACTGAATCAAGGATGAAAATGAAATTGGCCCAGAGAAAGTACAATGCAGGAGATATTATTTATGGATTTTCCAGTATAGATTTAATAGCAATGAAGGCTGTTATTAGATAATAAAAGGATGCAACCAAAAGCCTAGAATTCTATAAGTGTAAGATTCTTGGTATTATGGAGAATACAATGTCAGCCCAGTTCAACAATCTCAATGCCCTTGAGCAAAACACTTACATATCCTATGCCTCTGTTTATTCATCTTCATAATGAGGAGTTGGATGAATTGGCCTTTTAGTACCCTTCCAGATTTCACACTTTACACTACCCTACCTTTTACTATAATACAAACAATCACGTTTATTCTCCCTTCTCTTTTTGCACTCAGAAAGTAGCCAAACATTCTCTTTCTAAAGGATGTGTTGCTACCTTAGAGATGGTTCATCATTAAGGAAGAAAATAAACTACATACTAGAATATCTCTGCCCAGAGCAAATCAGATAATCACTTAAAAACAAATATTCTATTACAGGACTATCTTCTCATTTCAATAAAAAACTGTTTTTGCAATGATGTGATTAGGTCCCTATAACTTATTCAACAACTTATTCTAAACATCTTCATCACACCAAAATCAATGACTAATGGTTTACAGATAAATGTAGAAACAGATAAATGTAGAAACGAGTGCTGATTCATCCCATGTCTCCCAAGTCACAGGAAGCAAAAGAGAAGCAAACAGAGAATGCACCTTCTGCTCTGGGTCCTGACTAGCTATTAGATGAAAGTTGTCTTTCTTTCTTTCTACGGGTGACATTCTAGATAAAAGAAATGCTCTTTGACAGCACATCTCCCTGTGCTCACTTCAGCTATGTAAATATAGAGACACTGTGAAAGCGAGGTCAGAAACAAAGCCCAAATCTATCATTCTTTTAGCTTCTCAAGCAGATGCTTATAACTCCCTGGCTGGGAGCTATTTCAGTTTTCTTTTTGAGGCTCCCATTCCCCTAAGATGATGCGCACAGGACCCAAGCTGGGAAATGCTACTCAGAGAACCATGGCAAGCAGTATTTCAACAATGTTTCACGGAGAAGGTGCCAAGATATTAAAATCATCTTTCTCGCTGTGATTGTTGTGACGTTTGCACCCTTTCCCTCAAGCCCCAGAAGAAAATGTAAATGGAAAAGCATTCTTTATACTCCGACATGGCAAGAACAGGAGAGTAATGAACTCAGGACACGCTCCATGGCAAGGGTATTTACCAGAGCTTTGGCAGCACAGGAATTTGATTTGCTTTTTGCGAGCAAAGAAAGCTAGTTAGGGGCCGTGCGTCTTTTGTCTCTTTCTGTGATACAGGAACAAATGATTTCATCCAAATGATAAATTTTGACCATGTGGTAAAAATGTAATATTTTATTTTTTTAAGGACATCTCTCTCTTAAAACATCAGTTTCATTTGGAAAAATAAGCTGTATGACCAAAATAAATGTTCTGCTGCTCTTTTAATAAAGCTATAACTGATACTTGTAAGCCAGATATGTTTTAATGATAAAAGGACAATGACAACTCTCTGATAAATTTCACAAAAAAACTGAAAAGTAAGGGCACTGTTGGTGGGCCATTGGAAATTAATGGACATGGCTGTCTTTTCAATTAAGCTTCTCTGAATATAAATTATTCAACTTTCACCTTAAAACAACCATCTAAGAAATTTAGCACATGTTGTGAACAACACTATCATCAGTGTCCTATAAGAAGGTCCTTATTTTTCCAGGTATCATATTGCAGACATATCTTTGTTGATTTTTAGTTCACATTTCAAAGTTCTAATGACCTTTAAAACAGCTTACTATAAAAAAGAGAGAAGGAGAGTAAAATTGAAAAAGGGTCAATGCCAGTAGTGGGGGAAAAAAATCTATTAGTAGAAATCAAAAAGGAAAAGAACCCTTGTCAAAAAAGGGGAAAAGTTCAAATCAGGGAAGAACTTCATGTTCCCCAGGGCTTCAGTGAGAACCTAACAAAGTAACTGGGTTAACAAAGTCACAGAAACAGTATCAGATATTAAAATCAAGAACTTGACTAACTTAATTTCAAAACTGATCTTTTCACCATCAGACAAGGAATGACTTGTTTTCTTAGTATATAGTGGAAAGCCTGAGGCTACTAGGCAAATTCTGGCCCAGAACCCCCAACCGTCCCTGCTGACATCATATGCTCTTTCTACATTTAACTTCCTGCCATTTTCATCGCAGCACCACATCACACCGCAGTCACTGAAGTGTCCCATATTACTAAAGTGAAATCCTCATTTCCTATAACAGGCTACTGCCAAACTCAGGAGATAACCTCTAAACATATACACTTTGATTTTTATTTTAAAATTATTTTTCACAGAAAACTACAAAATTGAAATGTACGAAAGACATCACCCAAAGACCTGCTAGGCACTGAAATCCACTGTGGACATTTTATCATATTTCTAAGAAAATTTTTAATGTTTATATAGTCACTGATATATACTTTTGTAGCCTGTCCTTACTTAGATTTTTCTATAACCATTTCTATAACCATTCTAAAACTGTCAACTATTCAGGTTGTTTTTAGTTTTTCTCTGTTGCAGTAACACTGAAATTAATTCTTTAGTATTATGCCAATATTAATTCTCAAATATGGTGTAGTTTCTCTCATTATGTCAGGTATATCCAGATTAAAAAAATTTACAATATGTGATAATTATACCTCATTTTAAAATTTTCATTATTCACTTATTCATTAAATTAACTATTATGTCACATGGTTATTGGTCATTTGCATTCTGTTTCTTATTAATTATTTTTACTTCTTGCACTTTATTAGAATTCAGGTGCCAATTACTTTCCGGTTTATAAAGCACTCTATGTTTTAAAGTTATCAATCTTTATGGTAAATATACCTTCACTGTCCAGTTTAGATTTTAATTTTGTTTAACAATATTTTCTTCTACCTCTTTTGCATTACTAATCTTCCCAAATCAGAACACACACACACACACACACACACACACACACACACACACACACAGGAGGAAAAGAGGGAAAGGTTATCATTCTTGGGTTCGCAAAATAATGACATTTTTACAATTGTTAACATGTTCTTATTCACACACTGTAAAGCTGATTCTTAGGTTGTTTGGACCTTTTCAGATATAAAGACACTTGTGGCTACCTGAGCAACAGGCAGGCTGCCATTCTGATCTTGCAAAAGGAAAAGCATCACACCTCCAAGGCAACGACAAGCTGACTTCGTTACTGCCATAACTCTTCTTATAATCTACCTCTAGCTAGTCTTCAAATTATTAACTAAAAACACCAGCTATCATGGTGATGATACTATTCTAGTTATTCTATGATGAAACACACATATATGTATCCATTAGAACACCTAAAAATTAAGTCTACAATTACTTATTTATAGGTGTTTCTTCCCAACAAACCACGAACTACTGAAGAACATGTACTCTTTTTTACTCCAATATTATGCCTAGAAGAGAGTAGGTGTCCAATTAATGTTAAATGAAGACCATAATTACCTAATTATTTAAAGGACAATAAGTAACTATAGAGAATGAAATACAGAGGGACAGGAGTAGAGAGCAAATACATAATTATACAATTCTCTGTCGTGGCACAGAAGGACTAGCAAATCAGGACACTTGGAGGCACCAAAACAAGAGAAACTTCTGTCACTCAGTCACGTCTTCAGACAAAAAGGAACTGGCTGGATTTCCAGCAGCCTGTGCATTTACCCAAGCTTCTGTTTCCTGTGGGAGATACCATCATCATATCCGGGGTAACTTAGTCAGCTTCCCTGGAGCAGGGTGTCAGCCTTGCCCTCTTAGGAATTATGCTCCCTCTAGAACCTGCTTTCTCACATGTCTGTTACTATGATTACAATTAACAAAAAACATATACGCTTTAAGTGGAATATACTTCCATTCCCTATGTAAAGACCTACAGAGATGCCTCATATACCACACTCTACCACAAAGACTAGTCTACCATAAGATCAGCCTCTTTTAAAGAAGATTAAGAAAACTGCATTATAAGGATGTTAAAAAAGAAAACAGGAAATAAGAATTAAATCAATGAAAGAAACTAAAGTAAAATGTTGTGATAATTAAGCAAATAAATTAAAAAATGCTCTTCAAGGAAAGAAAATACTAAGTTCCAAACAGATCAAAAGCCAGGATTTCTATGGAGAGTTTCATGAAGGAAGAGATAGATCTATTATAATATTAAGATGAGTTTAATACTCACAAGTTAATATGAGACAACGATCTATAGAAATCATGCCCTATATGCAAAATTCCTATGATTAATCAATTAAGTATAATCTAGGAAGACTAGTGAGACATGTTTCCTTAGATAAGACAGAGTTTCTTATCAGTTTAAGCATTTCCAATTGTATTAAACATAGATTTATTAATCTTAATAGGAAATCAAAACTTATATAATACAACTGATAAGCAAAGGAAAGCAGGAATTACTGCAAACGGACACTGCTTATTTATCATCTCTATATTCATTTTGAGAAGAAATAATTTTCCATGTAAGGCATTTTGCCATGTACAAGTTTAAACTTAGTCTCATTGTTCCAGGTTTAAAATGGCAGTTATAGAAGAAAAAAAATAACATACCCCATTTCCTCCTGGATTTCACAGAAAATCAACAAAGAGAATCAATGACTAAAAAATACCACCTTCAAAGAAATGCTGACATATCCATGAGATCAAATTTAATAAATGAAGGACTGACACATTTAGTGAAGACAGATAAGGATGCTCATGATTATAAGTCTCATAAAGTTAGGATTTCATCATGAACACTACATTCTGTGGGCCAAATCAATTCCTTGTTTTTAAGAACAGAACCCAAAGGGCAGGGCTGTAGCAATGAACTCCATAGACCCTATTCAGCAAATTCGGAGAGGCAGGTAAAATATAAGCACCCAGACACATCATTTTTTTTTAATTTTACTTTTATTCTTTGCCCAAGGGGTACAGGTCTGTGAATCATCAGGCTTACATCTTTCACAGCATTCACCAAAGCACAAACCCTCCCCAATGTCCATAACCCACCCACCCTATCTCTACCCTCCCACCCCCCAGTAACCCTCAGTTTGTTTTGTGAGATTAGGAGTCTCTTATGGTTTGTCTCCTTCCCCATCCCATCTTGTTTCATTATTTTTCCCTCCCTACCCCCCAC
>LNAC01000626.1:329375-364874 GCA_002007465.1 Ailurus styani
TACCCTCCCACCCCCCAGTAACCCTCAGTTTGTTTTGTGAGATTAGGAATCTCTTATGGTTTGTGTCCTTCCCCATCCCATCTTGTTTATTTTTCCCTCCCTATCCCCTACGACCCCCCACCCTGCCCCTCAAGTTCCTCATATCAGAGAGATCATATGATAATCAGACACATCATTTTTATAGAAAGCAAACTATCTACGTATTAGTATAGAGAGAAAACACTGCGTTTTTACCAACCCTGACATTTTCATTTTGCTGTGGAGACAAAAAAGCTGACAGAGACACACCCACAATAACGAGATCGTGAAGTGAAATCTGTTACCACGGGCCCTCCCTGAAATAGCTGGTCCAGGAAAATCCCAGTACGTCCAAAGAGGAGTAATATTATAAAATTGAACCCTAAATAGATCTACTCAAAGATACTATGTTGTCTAAGAAAAAAGAAGCCTGAGGAAGGGAAAGAGAAAAGGAGAAAAAAAGGAAAGGAATAAAAATGTTTAAAGTTGCCACGAGAAACTGAAAATCATAACCACATTTATATATTTATATTTACACATACAAAGCAGGAAGGCCATCAGTATCAGTCTCCGTATACACTGCACCTAGCCTATCAGAGGCTTTCTACAAAGCCCTCCTCACTCAGGGCACTTGGAGCAGGGCAACAAGGTGTGCTGGCTGTTGGCAAGGAGCAGACCAGCTGCTATGCCACATTCCTGTCTCCCGAGCCCTCTCCCACTAGATCCCTCCCTCCAATCTCAGAAGGGAATGTAATCTCTTTTCCTAGGGTCAGAATACTGCCAACCTTCCTACTATATGGCTTACTAAAAACTTCTTTGCTCTATATCTTCCAGGCTTGGTGCTCTCAAAATTAACTGTTTTTACCTTCAAAAAATTGTTCTTTGCAGATTAAAATGATTGTTGGAGATACTCACTTTGAAAACCCTATTTTCAAACCCCAAACTGCATGTCTACCTTCTTCAGGCTCAAAATGGAGAACACTGAGGCAACTAGGAACAAGCATAAGTTACTAGGAACATTAGTACTTCAGGCTTAAAATATTCAAAATAGTATTTCTGATATAATAATATGATCATTAATGTTTTATCTGCAGTGGACAATTTGAATATATGAATATCATAATAAATTAATTCCTTACACCATAATATAAATACATTGAGAAATGACTGTGAAGAAATTTACCATTTCTAATGTATATATTAATTCAAAAATATTTGATGCATTTTTACTATGTTCCAGGTGTTGTACTAGTACTAGAAACGAAGGGATGAATAAGACACACTTACCTTCTTCCATTTCTTCATTCACTGGTGTGGAGTTTAGGGTTATTCTCAACCTCCCTCATCCTTAATAACTTATCTTCACTCCACCTTTTTATTCTGGTGAGAAGCATCACACCACCAAGCAACATGTCTGGGAAAACATGTTTATTTCACAAACTGTACCTCTTTAAAGTCAGTAAACAAGACTTTGAAAATACTAGCCTGTGGACATGGTACTAATGGACACTGAGATATGATGAAACTGAAATATGTATTTACATTCACATCCCATAAATGTAAAGTATTTCCTCAGTCAGCCTTCAAGGTCTTGTTCCACATTCTCTTATTACGTTCACCTGCTAATCCTAACTACTCTCTAATATGAAATCAATCCTATTTATTTCTTATTGTGCATACACTATTGACTGACATCCTCAAAAGATACAAAGTCAGAAGCGTTTTGCTTATCACTGTCCCCATTGTCCTGGGGCAAAATACTCCTGACTGGTGATTAATTCATATCAAAGTTCTTTTGATTTATGTTCTTTGGGTGATTTCCACAAGTTCATCTATTTTGCAAACTGCATGCAGAATTGGACAGGACTCTCTACAGTTCTTATAGTTTCCCCTTTTGTGAAGATTGAGTTGCCATTTTCCTGAGAGGAAGAGAAGAAGTAGTATGATATCATTTGATTGTCACAACATTCTGACGTAGTAAATACTATCACTACCCTTGTAAAATAAAAAACAAAGAAACAAAAACACAATGAATGGGCAGAAAGTCTGTCTGCACTTTGATTATATTCGTACAAATAATTAGTGATAAATTCAAGATTCCAACCCAGGGATCTGGCTTCAGGTCCGGTGCCAGGTTTCTACATTATTACTTAAGTCTCCCTATATTCTCTACTGGTCTTTGAATCTCCTGGGTCCTTGGGATCCTATAAAGGTCTCCCTCAGGAAAGAAGAAAAAAACGTAATCAGGGAAAAAGGAGGTCTGGAGGTTTGGAGAAACCACTCATACAGTCTAGGTATAAAGCACGTCTACTGACAAGTGGGAAGAAAATATTTAGCTCTAAGATGAAAAAAAAATTCCCTACTAACTAGGACGGAAATGACAAGAGTATTTTTGTCACCTAATATCACAAATAAGTTTCTAAAATCACCAAATACAAGGAGACAGGGAATACTTTTCATCCCATCTTATAAACAAAATTCCTATGTCCTCTACTTTTTTTAACTTAAGATGCATGGACCAGGGGCACCTGGGTGGCTCAGTGGGTTAAAGCCTCTGCCTTCAGCTCAGGTCATGATCTCAGGGTCCTGGGATCAAGCCCTGCATCAGGCTCCCTGCTCAGCGGGGAGCCTGCTTCCTCCTCTCTCTCTGCCTGCCTCTCTACTTGTAATCTCTCTCTCTGTCAAATAAATAAAACAAAATCTTAAAAAAAAAAGATGCATGGACCACCAAGAGAACTCTTGATATTGAGGATTTCATACTCCACTATTTTGAACAAATATATCCAATGCATCTTCTATGTAACTGAAAAGATGGAATTAACTTTTAGTTTCCTGCAGAACACAGAGAGTGTTCTACTAGTTGCCAGGCACTGTTCTACCACTACACACAGAGATTTAAACAAAAGAGAGGTACATCTCTGAATTCATTGAATTTATATTCCAATGGATATACAAAGTAAACAGTAACAATTAATAGAGTATGTGAGATGGAGAAATACATTATGGAGGATAATAAAGCAGAGAAGGAGAATAAGGAATACCATATTTTTAATTTTTTTTTCCAGAGAGGGAGACAAAAAATCTAAAGCAGACTCCATGCCCAATGCAGAGTCTGACATGGGGTTCAATCTCACAACCCTGAGATTATGACCTGAACCAAAATCAAGAGTCAGACACTAGCTGACTGAACCACCCAGGTGCCCCAGCAGTGCCATCTTGGTATGAATGCCATTTTGGATCAGATGGTCAAGAAATTTTCACTGGTATTTGAGCACACACGTGAAGAAGACAAGAGTGAATCGTACAGATAGCAAGTAAAAACAGCTTTTCATCATGAGGAAATAGACTTATAAACCAAAACAGACTGTCTTTATATGGGAGAGAATATATAATAATGTAATATTCAAAGCCAAGGTATTTAATAAAACTGCTATAGTATTAAAAAGTCATTTGTTCTTTTGTCTAGTGCTGTCTGGTTGTTTCAAATGGAATGAATACAAAATAACTGTTTCCTAACTTGCAAATTCACTGATCTCTGAATGAAGTAACTTCCAAAGGGGAGATTAATATGGAACAAAGTTGTATCCAAACAAGCACTATTGTCTTCCATTGAACCACAATGCCCTTACACGTTTTCCAGAAAACAATTTTACCTTAAACACAGTGCTGTGCGTCATAGCAACCCTATCCAGAATTTCTTAGTTATTTGTTAACTACGTGAAGATTAAAAACTAAACAAAGACCAAAATATAACCTATACCATATACTAAAAACAAATAAAAGCTTAAGTGGCCACATACTAGGAATATTTTCTAGGATTATCTGACTTGTCTTCTGTTAAAATTAATACATTTTAGGATTCATATATAGGTAGAAAATATCCTATAAAAACCACCAACAACAAGAACTGGAACAGCAAATGTCTGACCCAATGTTTGACTCCTAGCAGGGCTCACTCATTGTTTGTTGAATGAAGAAATGAATGAAAAATGAGGTAAAAATATTTACACATTTAGATATTTATTGACAATTGCAAATCATGATTAATCCTTGCAATTCATTTCTCTATAGCAAATATATTTTCTTAATGACCCTCCACCTCTGTAACATATTTGTGTATTAACACACTATCACAGTACACAGCACACTTCTAATTTATAGATTTTTCACACTAAACTTGTAATCAATACCTTGTTGATAGACTAGGACCTGTTTTTAAAAGTATGAATGATATCAAAAGTGCAGAGCCAAGATGAAATCTGGCAAAAGAGAATGTTCCTAGGAAGGAAAAAGAAAAATAAAAACAGTAGTATATGGAAAAAAAAGGTAAATTATTAATTTTGGTTTCAGGGCAGATGATGATAGAATGGTACTTCAATTTGTTATTACCTTCTCTCAAAAAATAACCTATGATTTCATATATGTACACAAGCAATTTATTCTCAAAGGAAAGGAACACAGCAGATCAGCTCTTCTCTGCTAAGATTCTACAGACAAGCATTCCAACATATAATCTTAATTTTATAATTTCTGGGGCAACTGGAAATTAGGCACTACTTAGAACTAGCTCATTCAGTTATACCAGAAGGCCACTGATATCAAAGTCATGGTACTGAGCTTTTGTTGTCACTTTAGTTCTGATGTCTTCAATATTCTCACCTATAAAATGTCTCTTGCCAACCTAAAAATAGAGACATGTGCTCTGTCAATCATAAAGATAATGGAGAAAATTGTAGTTTTATTTCAAAATAAAAAAGAAAAACAAAATAATTCAATTTAGACCATGAGCCTCAATTTCTGATGATTTCTACCAGAAAGAGTAGAGAATGATACTGTTACCAACATAAATTTTTAAAAGTCATAAAACTGAATTACCATTTTAAAACACCTCTCCATGAGCATGATGATTTTATTTAAATACTACAAAACATAGCAGTAAACTCAATGGCTTAATAAACTTAAAATAGACTATTTCTTTGTATTTTTTCCTACTATTAAGCATCCTAAATAAACTGTCCTGTGAATCGAAGTCTAGAATACCAATGCAATGTTAATCTCTTTTTTCTTCTATTTCTCCATGTGTTGCAATTAAGGAATTCCCTATGTGCATTAGTGGGGTTTTGTTTTATTTAGATAAACTCTTTCCCCACATCCACTCCTTAAATTTATTTTTAAAATGCACATAAGAAATATAAGCAGGGAAAAGCATTTATAAAGAAAAATAATTCTCCCACCCATTCCAGGCTTCATTCTCACTGAATAGATATTACCAGTATCACTAAATATGAGAAGTTTTACACATTGTTCACAAACATACATGTATATTTACATGTGTGTGCATATGCATAAGTGAGAGAATATTTCATATAGTGTATTTAAAGATTTTATTTATTTATTTGAGACAGAATGAGAGAGAGAGCATGAGGTGGGGGGAGGGTCAGAGGGAGAAGCAAACTCCCCCTCAAGCTAGGAGCCTGATGCGGGACTCGATCCCACGACTCCAGAATCATGACCTGAGCTAAAATTAGTCACTTAAACAACTGAGCCACCAGGGCTCCCACATACAGTGTTATTTAATTGGCCTTTTGTCCACTAAATCATAACTGTCTTTCTTTCCTAAATATGTGCTTTCAGTTCTGCCTGATCCCTTTTGATAGCTGAAGAGTGTTCCATTTTTGGTTGTTCTAATAATTTATGTAATTTTTGTTTTAACAACTAATACTAATAGACATTTACGTTGTTTTCAAGTAGATTTCTATTATACAGCTGAAATTGTATCATGTGTATGTGTTTTTGCTTTGATGTGCTAGTATATACAGTATACATTTGTAGCTATATAGCTGATCTGATGATTACTGTTGTTCTGTTTTGCATAACATGCTATAGTGAAAAATGAAAAAGACTTTAAAGATCTTAAATTAGATGCTCATTCCTTAAAATAGATGGTTAATATAAGAATTGTGCTAACGCCTTTATATCCTCTGTGGCATATCCAATCTTACCTCAAGTTATCTATCTATTAAAAAGAAAATATTGGCTATATGATCTCTAAATGTCATTTGAAAAATCCCATTGATTAAATAATGTTTACTCAACATTAAATAAATGTATGATCCCACTAAACTGCATTTAATTTTGATTTCGTCCCTCAAGAAACCAAAATACAAAATAGATGTTATCCCCCTTCCATTCTTTATTTAATAAGATTTTGTTTTGCTTATCTGTTATTTATTTATTTATTTATTTATTTATTTATTTATTTATTTGCACAAGCAGGGGGAACGACAGGCAGAGAGACAAACAGACTCCCCACTGAACTGAAAGTAGATGCTTAACTGACTGAGCCACCCAAGTATCCCAACCCCCTTCCATTCTTGATTATAAGTTTCAAGGGATCAAGTGTAATGATTATTCTTTTTATTGCTTCTATAGCACATAACTCTTCTCTGCTAAGATTCTATGGTCAAGCCTTCTGAATATAATTTTTTTTTATTTTACTGTATTTTGTGGCAACTGGAAATTAGGCACTACTCAGGACTAGTTCATTTAGTTATACTGTAAGGCCTCTGATTATTTCTTTAGAATTTTATACTGGAATTTTATACTTAGAACAATATACTAGTATCACAGAAATCACAACATGCATTACCAACTACTTAAAGTCTATCATAAATTCTTTATGACTTTCAAACATTTCAATGTTAAGTGCTATGCTACAGCATGAAGTTCAGTGCTTGGTGGACTCAAAAATTCTTTCCTGTGTTAAAAAACAAAGTACCTTCTCAAAAAGACCCTAACATAAAAGATGGAAACTAACACCCTACAGGAACAAGGAGCATTCACTGTGTATCTTTTTAACTCCTGTGCTTCACACAATATCCAACTAGCACAGAACAGTCAGGCTAAAAATTATGTATGGGTTTACAGTTTCCTCTTTCAAGATTCAAGGAAATAGTATTAAATTTAAGTAGCAACATATTACATCATAACTTTACATATTTATTGTTTTTTTAAGTTGGGTACACAGTATTTATGTATGAATCAATGTAAAGAAAAACGAAGGTAGAAGAGTTTATGAGAAATTATGTTAGTAATATTAATCTTCCAATAATCATTTCGGAGGTTATTTTAAAATGCTTTAAAGATCTGTAATATATGTTTAAACAAAAGAAAGGTCTTTCAATAACATCCTGGGTGACCCAACTTCACTTTTAATGCTTACAGGACTGAACAAGATATGAAAGTTATTATTTAAAAATGAATAAATTTTTAAAGATTTATTTATTTATTTGAGAGAAAGAAAGTTCAAGGGGAAGGGCAGAACAAGGGGGAGAGGGAAAGAATCCCAAGCAGACTCCCCACTGAGCATGGAGCCTAATGTGGGGCTGGATCTCACGTCCCTGAGATCATGACCTGAGCCCAAATCAAGAGTCGGATGCTCAAAGGACTGAGCCACCCATGCACCCCAAATGTGAATAATTTTTGATAAAACTTTATGTGGAAACTAGGTAGTGGATTCAGAGAAGTCTTACAGGTACTATATCTCATATGCCAATAATGGTTAATAGAGTTATTGCTACCAATTGATGAAAAAGAAAAAAATCTTGAATGTTTTAGGTAAAAACTAAACACAATGAAATGTTTGTTTGAATAATTTCTGCTCTCATCCAGAGTGACTGACAACAGTGGAATAGCTTGTTTCAAAACATCTCTTCCCTCAAGTTCAACCAAAGAAGTTTGGGGAAAAAAATTAAATAAGAGAAAAACAACTTTTTGAAGATTCTAGAAAACTCAAATCAGTCAGGATTTTTGAGAGCTAAGATCCTAGAAATAAGAGAGGCCCAAAGAAAATTGAATTTATTTTGCTGTAGCTTTTAAACTTCTGAAATTGAGAGATTGATAAGTTGCAAAGAAAATGGAAGCTTAAAAACTGAGAACATAAAAAGACCTTTAGATCATCTCACAGACCTGAGAAAATATTGTGATTTCAGGGTCCTGTAAGGAAGAGGGCTACTGGTAAGGACCTCAGACTTTCAGCTAAAACCTCCAGAATACTATAATCAAAATGGTTAAAAGAAACTAAAAATAGATAAACTCCCAAACAAATGCTAGAAAAATGACTGTCAACCTCTAAGTGTATGTCAAGTGAAAATATTCTTTAAAAATGGCAAGAGGGGGTGCCTGGATGGCTCAGTCAGTTAAGTGTCCAACTCTTGATTTCAGCTCAGGTCATGATCTCAGGGTCATGAGATTGACCCCCCCCACCACCACCAAGTCCAGCTTGCCACTCACCAGGGAGTCTTCTTAAGATTCTCTACCCCTTACTCTCCGTCTGTACCTTCCCTCCACTCACACACACTCTCTCTCATTCTCTCTCAAATAAAATAACTATTTAAAAATAAATAAATAAAATGGCAACAAAACGAAGATATTTTTAGACAAACAAAAACTGAGAAAATTTATCACCCATATGCTAAAACCAAAGGAAGTTCTAAAGAGTGATTTTTCAGGCAGAAGAGAAAGGATCCAAGATGGAAGCATGGTTACCCTATGACTCAGCAACTGCACTACTGGGTATTTACCCAAAAGATACAGATGTAGTGAAAAGAAGGGTCATATGCACCCCACGTTCATAGCAGCAATGTCTACAATAGCCAAACTGCGGAAGGAGCCAAGATGTGCTTCAGCAGACAAATGGATAAAGAAGATGTGGTCCATATATACAATGGAATATTACTCAGCCATCAGAAAGGGTGAATACCCAACTTCTGCATCACCATGGATGGACGTGGAAGAGATTATGCTGAGTGAAATAAGTCAAGCAGAGAAAGACAATTATCATATGGTTTCACCTATTTGTGGAACATAAGGAATTGTATGGAGGACATTACAAGAAGGAAGGGTAAAATGAAAGGGGGAAATCGGAGGGGAAGATGAACCATGAGAGACTATGGACTCTGAGAAACAAACTGAGGGTTTTAGAGGGGAGGGAGGTGGGTGGATGGGTTAGCCCAATGATGAGTATGAAAGAGGTCATGTATCGCATGGAGCACTTGGTGTTATACGCAAACAATGAATCATGGACCACCACATCAAAAACTAATGATGTACTATATGGTGACTAACATAACATAATTAAAAAAAAAAAAAACAAGATGGTAGCATGGTGATATATAATGAGAAGAGTAAAAATTCAAAGAAATCTAAATGAATATCAAATATACCCACAACAGTAATGATATGTGTAATTTGAAATATAATTAAAATACACAGAAATATTAACTTAGATGCCAAGAGACAGCGAATAAACTTAAAATGTTAGGAAACTTATAGAATTTATGATACACTTTTAAGTACTTAATGTTGCATGTTGTAATTTCTATACTAGTATAAAATTCTAAATAAATAAATAAGAAAGTTAATGGAAGAGAAAAAGGAATTTTCAAAATAAAGAAGTGAAAATAATACAGTAAAACAGAACAGACATAAAACAAAACCAAAATGTCAAATTTAAACTCAAGTACATTAGTAATTACATTAAGTATAAATGGCTTAAAAACAAAATGTTCCTTAAATTTATATATAAAATAATTGGGGCACGTGGGCTGCTCAGACAGTTGAGTGTCCAGCTCTTGACTTCAGATCAGGTCATGATCTCGGGGTTTTGAATTGAGTCCTTTGTTGGGCATAATACTCAGCAGGGAGTCTGCTTGAGTTTCTCTCTCTCCCTCTCCCTATACCCCTAATCCCCCACTCTCACTCTCTTTCTCTAAAAGTAAATAAATCTTTACCAAAAAAATGTACATATAAAATAATCATCAGATTTCTTAAAGTCTACTCTTATAAGGAAAAAGTACAATATTCAATAAACACTAAAATGAAGAAAATGAAAAGGGACATACACAATGCAAAAAAGAGAAAACTGAAAAAAAAAATTTAAAAGAGAGAGAGAGAAAGAAAATAAGGGACACTGAGAGGTAGAAAAATGTGAGAAGATAATTAGACATGGCAATGTGGATGGGAAAAGAATACACATAAAACTATGATCTGAGTCATAGTTGTTATAAATTTAACTTCAATTCTAAAGAGAAAAGGAAATGTTTAAAATAACCCAGCCTTCCTATTAGCAGTTTCAGATATATTCTTCGCAAACATCTAGAAATATTGGCTTTAACATTTTCATTCATCTTGTATTTTTTAAAGCTGACTGAAACAACTCTCTAAGAGAGATGAAAAAGATAATTCTTTTATCCCAAAACCTCTTTTTAAAATATGATGCATAACATTCTATAATGTTCAAGGTTTTATAGTAAAATCCTATAGCATGGCCTGGGACATTTTGATAGATGACACAAATCATCAGGTAAAAAAGAGCAATGCATCTTTCTGCTTTTGATGGATTTACTCTAAGGGTCTACTTTTTTTAGTTTCATCAGTCATCTGGTACATGAAAAAATGTGATATCCAGGTTTACAGTAAAAGATAGATAATGTCTTCCCATATGCTATATAGTGCTGACTTATTTAAAGGATCTAGAGGATCAACTTAGAATTTCACTTCCTTGACTGGTTTGCATAGGCTGGGCCACAATGCACTGGGAGTGGAACTGGGAGGGCAAAATTTGAATAGGTAGTTAATTTAGCTGCCATATCAATAATGGTCTTACAATCATATAATTTTTAGAAAGGAAAGACCACAGTAGCTCATTTAGTTATGTGTGAAACAGAATATTAAATTCTTACTTTCTATCACATCCTTTGTTAGGTCCTGTAAATTAAAAATGAAAGTATACCCACTGATTTTCAGATACCTGCATGAAATAAAATAATCTAAGTAACGTATCATAGAAATGTGTATAGGATACAGCTGAATTTTTTTAAAACGGCCTGATGATGGATGAAAGGGATCAAAAAACATCATACAGAAAAGTCAACTTGAATTCTGTAAAATTAGCAAATTCTGTCCAGTTGGAGGGGGAAAAGGGAATTTAAGAAGTAATGGTGTGAGAAAAGGCATGGAAGGGACATGGAAAATTAGAGATGTCAGAGAGGTGGCAAGACACACAGGATCATTGGCATGTTACACCAGATAGTTTGGATATGCCCTCCCCACAGAGAGTGAGGAGCTTGAAAATTACTAACATGAGGGTGGCATGATTATATTTGTATTTTTTCTAGATGACAATGGGAAAAGGATCAAGGGTGAATATGAAGAGTGTGAGACTGCAGGCAAGGATATAATAATAATCCAATCAAAATGGTCTAAAAGAATATATTTGGGGGATAAAGCATTTTAAGGATGAGAAAAGAATAGGATGGAAAATACACATATTAGAGGCCATATAAAGAAATTGTGCACATCATCAGGATGTGATTCCTAAAAAATATTATTAAATATTACACAATATAATTTTGCTCAGATCACTAATTTCTGGGTTGGTATAACTTTAAGTGGAATGTCAGTCACTTTCAAAACTAATTTGCTATTCTTGGAAATATTGCAACCTCTACACATAGTTGGGTTGGTGAGCAAATTTGTGCTTTAAATCTAATCTGTTAAGTGAATAATTTCCATAATGGGCTATCAACTATGCTGGTAAGAAAAAAAAGATTAAAGTTAAGATAAATATCTTATTTAACCTATGATCCTAGAATTTTGTATAGAGGGTGTGTGTGTGTGTGTGTGTGTAGGTCTGAGTATTATATTTTAATTAGCATGATCACTGAAACACCAAATGTGGGAAAATATATCATAATGGAAAGTCATTTCCACACTTACAGCAAACATTTAATATTAGGCCAAATAGAGGATTAATAGAAAATAATATGACAAAACAAGTTTTAAATCTGCAGAATACTGTGAAAACTGAAAACCCTACCGAATCCCAAGCACATCCAAAAATATCCTGCATTAAGTTCTCATGGTCAATGGCAATGAGGAGGGTGTTTGACAATAGGTTTTATGTCTGTTACACTACTGTAATGAATGCATTACAGTAATGAAATTGAAGTTTAAAATACAATTTAAACTACAGTTTAGACTACTGAAGTCTAAACTACAGTTTAGAAACTGAATTCAGTTTCTAAAGTAACCACTTTGGATAATAAATTATCTCTTCACCCAAATTTTAGGTCTCTCTGAACTTCCCTGAACCTCGACTTCTTACATTTATGTCCTGGCTCTCTCTCATCTCTGCTTTATAAATCATGTCAAAATTAGCAATTCATTGTGACAAATTTTCTAGCAGCAGAGGTGTGTGGGTGAAGGGAAGGATGCAGAGAGTTGTTTGGAGGGAAAGTTGTTTAAAGGATGCAGGGAGTTCCCTAAAGGAGAAGAAAACTTGTTGTAGTGATCAAATTCCAGAAGGGGGACTCATAAAAGACAGGTATGAGAGAACATCAGTTTTATCAAATTAACACTGGCTATTTAGTAATATACACTTAATAAAAATTGTTCAAATTCACTTTTATAGTAGATAGATGTTATTTATGAAACTAAAGGAAATTCGAACAGCATTTTAACTTCAGTGGTTTGAGTAACACTAAGGGAATTTAAATGCTAAAGGTTTATGTAGGAAATGTTAATAGGCAAGATTTAAATACATGCAGAAAAGTCTTGCCTTATAATAAATGAAATCAGTGTCTTATAAATAGCACTGTGAATATGCTCTTCATTATTTCTCGTAGAATGCGAAGTATATTATTAGTGAAGGAAAGTTGCAGAGCTGAGTTCTCAAGGGTCCTTCACCATAAACTGTACCACTTGTCCAATCTTTTCCACAGTATTATTTAAAATACATGCTACTGTGTTTGAAACACATGTAAATATATGGATTTTTTTCCATATTCTGAAAGATTAATTTCAATTGGATACTATGTCAATATATTTTTTCACTGTGAAGATCTTACTCCAGAGTACTGACTCAATAAAAGTTTGCTCAATGACTGAACCGGAGAACAAATTCCAGTGACTCAAGTATGTATGGAATGGCAGTGTTAGAAATTAGAAGGGTGCAGTGACTTTTGTATACAAAATATTACCAATTGTGACACAAATATAAGATGATACCGTGGAAATTAAATTTAATAAAATATTCACAGCCAAGTGAACTGGAAATAATATAACTTTCAGGTACCACTACAATGTGTCATGTATAAATCGAGAAAAATGTGAGCACAAACTCAGTGTACTAAATGTGTTGCCAAAAGGCTAAGGGCTTGACACCTCTCTAAAGTAACTGTACACCACCAGCAATTTTGCCTTGGTCACGGTTTTCTCAAAATTAAGTACTTGATATCTGGTAAGGTGTAACCCACTCTAACTGTCTGGTCTGACACACTTGAGCATTGCAAAGCATTCCTGAGTCATTTTCAGATTCCTCAGACTATTCCTCTCAAATGAGAAACAAATATTGAAACTTTATTTCATATCTGGAGACTAAAGGATTAATTTTTTTTAAAGATTTACTTATTTATTTGAGAGAGAGAGAGAAAGCCCAATCAAGTAGGGTAGGAGCAAAGGGACAGAATCTCTAAGCAAACTCCCTACTAAGCAGTACCCCCTTCGGGGCTATATCCCACCACCCATGAGATCATGACCTGAGCCAAAAACAAGAGTCAGATGTTCAACCAACTGAGCCACCCAGGTGTCCTAGAAGAACATTTTTAAATGTATTATTATTATTTTTTACAGTTAAGTAGCAATTACAGAGTGGGAGATACTGACTTTTGAGCCTTTTTCTTGCAGGCAACAAAACATGAACTTTTAGAGATGAATTCAGTGATGGACCCTGAGAAGTGATTCAAAAGAAAAGTTCATTCATATGCACACCGTCAGTGTCACATGATACTGATGACTATAATACATTTGGATGTTGATCAGCTTCATATTCTTGGATTAATATTTACCTTTAAATTATCACAGTGGTCTAAGAAAAACCAAGGGAGTTTGAAAAAGACCCATCTCTTAAAATTAACTTTAATTACTCGTTGTCAAATGACTCCCCACTTCTGGTTCTAATTGGATAAAATGCACTAGAATACAGACATTTAAAAAAAATCGGATAGTTTTTTTAAAAAAAGATTTATTTAAAGATTTATTTATTTATTTGAGGGAGAGAGAGCACAGAGAGCACAAGCAGGGAAGGGACAGAGGGAGAGGGAGAAGCAGACTCCCTGCTGAGCAGGGACCCTGGGGTGGGACTCAACCCCAGGACCCTGACCTGAGCTGAAGGCAGACACTTAACCAACTGAGCCACCCAGGTGCCCTAAAAATGACCTTTGCATGACTGAACTCCACAGACCATGGTGGGTATGAATATGCAAAGAATATGTAGTTTCATATTAAGTGCCTCCATAAAGCTGGAGTTGCTGAGTCTGTGATATGAGACAACAGTCAAAAGCACTAGTTCTCAACCACAAATAAATTTTACCCTTAGGGACATTGGACAATGTCTAGAGACCATTTAGTTGTCAAGACAGGAAAGGAGGCATTCAAGTGGCATCTAGATCAAGTGAGTAGAAGCAGGGGTGCTGCCAAACATCCTACAATGCACCAGATAGCCCCCACAACAAAGAATTATCTATCCCCCAATGACAACATAAAGGGATTGAAAAAACCAGGTCAAAGGGTTCTAAGAATAAGTCAATAGCTTATAAAGAATACTTAATTGAGAGCAAGCAACTGAGCTGAGCCTCTGAAACAGAGTAGTGTCAAGCTTTCTTAAGGGTCAGTACAAGAACAGTAAGTTCTGTGTCAAACTACTGTTGAAATAGTCAGTATTACACAATATGTACATTATAAGATTATGTGATAAAATTACACTCGTGATTAGTAATGAAAAATATTTTTCTCTTCCTTGAGGAATCTGTTTCATTTCACTTGAGAGTTGCCTTTCCTTTAATTTTGGCTTGACAAAAATATGAATGATTCATATTAACATATAATATACTCAATAACTACATTAAGTCATCATTGTCTCTTCTAATGTCTTCTATATATTCTCTTTCTTTTATCCCATTTCTTGCATTTTTTTAATTTGAATATAGTTGACACAATGTTACATTAGTTTCAGGTGCAAAGCATAGTGATTTGACAACTCTTTATGTTACACCTTGCTCTCCACAAGTTACCATTTGTCACCATACAACACTATGACAATACCATTGATTATATTCCCTATGCTGTACTTTTCATCCTTACCAATATTTGCAGCAGACATGTTATACAGAGAAAACCCTGAAGATTCCACCAAAAAACTATTAGAAGTAATAAATGAATTCAGTAAAGTTGTAGGGTACAAAATTAATACACATAAATCTGGTACATTTCTGTATGCTAAAAATGAAATAGAAATTAAGAAAACAATTCCATTACAATTATGCCAAAAAAATAATAAAATACTTAGGAGTAATCTTAGTCAAAGAGGCGAAAGACACAAACAAATGGAAAGATATTCCACGCTCTTGAATTGGATTTTTAATATTTTATTAAAATGTCCATACTACCCAAAGAAATCTATAGATTCAAGGAAATCCCTATCAAAATGCCCTTTCTTGCCTCTTACAGTATTTTTTACATAGAAATCAATTGTACTGCATATAGAATATAAATAATAAGTAATTTGAAGTTTTTAGCATCTTGCCTTATTAATTAAATTCTAAATTAAAAATTCAATTCATCATTGTTTGTAAACTTGGAATTATTATACAATTATTAAGATCTGAAGAGCTGTGATAAAATTATCAAAGATCATAAAACTGCTAATTCACAAGTCTGTCAAAGTTCTAATTGTTCAATGTTATTAACATAAAAAAATCAGTAGGGAAAAATACTGTTTAAAAAGTTTACAATGAAAATGTAAAGACTGAAAAGAGATTGAGAAAAGCATTTTTTCAAAATTATGATCTCTCACAGAGATGAAGCCAAATGAGCATGCTCTTCTTTTGACACTAAGAGCTAAATGTTACTAGTAGTTATACATAAAGTGCCATCTGAAATCTTTACTTGTTAAAAAATGAAAGTAAGTATGTTTGCATAGAGTACATGAGTATGTTCCGTATATTAGAACCACCAATAGTAAAACAGGTAGGTAGGTAGACGAGATAGAGATAGATCTCTATGAGACAGATCTACATATAGACATGTCTCTATCTCATTATTGGTGGTTCTAATATTTGGAAATTCTAGTTTAAAAAATTAAAAATACATTGTAGAGCTATGATTCAAGGAAAATTAGGAAGGACTTGCTCCTCAAACCTGCCCTTCCTAAGAGAACTCCTCCTGCCTGTAGTTAGAAAGGAAAAGCAATGCAAGGGATTTAATGCTGGAAATAATTTACTTACAAACCTGATTAAAAAAATAAAAAAGGCTGAGAGGCAGGATTTCTTAGTCTCAGGCACACTGTCATCCCTGAGGCTGGTCAGGTGCCCACCCTAGGCTGCCAGAGAAAACACAGCTCCCATCTTCCTTCTTGGAAAACACATGACGAAGAATCATCTTAAGTAGAACCTGGAATTTCAGGTCAGTTTCAGTGCATCAGGGAAATGTAATTTTGACCGTGTAAGTTGGGTGGGTGTGATGCAAAATGCCCATATGTTATCAAGCACTCTGGTCATAATGAAATGGAGGATGGAAATTCTAGCTTCTCAGAATGCCAGAATTCCCCATTTCTAGTTTATAAAATAAAGCAATTAGTGCTTAAATAATTTCAACTTCCAATTTTCAAATCAGCCCAAGACAAAGGAAAAAGAACATTTTCTTTCTAGTAGGTGTGGCAAAGTCAGTTCTTAGTTTATAAATGTTAAAAGCATGTGGCTTTTTAATTCCTAAAATCATATTTTCTGGTATCATATCCTATGGGACAAGAACCAAGATTCCATTGTTTCTGCTGGAAGCACTCTGTTTTGGACTTTCAAGTCCCAAATAAATGGGACATTGATTTGTTTCTCTGTGGGAGTTACTACTCTAGTCTGTGCCAACCTCCCTGGGCTCTTTTTCCTAGACCAAGTTCTGTCTCACTCTTTAGTGTATCTATCTGCTTTTTATTTATCTTCTCAGAAACCTAATGTTTTGTCACTGAACCACAGGGTTCCTGAGACTGGATAATTCCTCACAGTTTTCTCCATCCCAAATTCCATGCAGTTTGCCAGTTACTTAGAACATTACTAACTGCTTTGTAGAAGACTGGACTATTATCCTTGAAGAGGTTAGGTTCACTTCTGATCTAGAATTCTGACAGGATCTAAGAATGGGAATGCGCCTTCTGCCCTGAGCTATGGGGCTCATGCAAAGGAGAAATAAAAAGCCTACCTTCCGAAACAAGATGGGATGGGGAAGGAGACAAACCATAAGAGACTTCTAATCTCATAAAACAAACTGAGGGTTACTGGGGGGTGGGAGGGTAGGGATAGGGTGGATGGGTTATGGACATTGGGGAGGGTTTGTGCTTTGGTGAATGCTGTGAAAGATGTAAGCCTGATGATTCACAGACCTGTACCCCTTGGGCAAATAATAAAAATAAAATTAAAAAAAAAAAAAAAGCCTACCTTCCAAGGAAAGGGAGGCTCAGGGAGAAAGGGTGTGCTCTAAGGTCTGCAGATGAGATTATATGAGACAACAGATGGAGCTGGGAGGTGGAATATTGGAAACTACCTGATCTAATAGGAGGCAGAGAGATTTTGTCAAATGTTTCTCAGTAAACCCAAGGAAGAGATACATTAGTGGGGTATATCTGGCTAGGGGCATTTATAGGATATAAACAATTGTCAGCATTTCCCATGCTTGGAAAAAAATGGAGAATTTTGTAGAGTGGAAACATATTTGTAAGTATGCCAATCTGCTGGTGGGTGATTTATCTCTAATGCTTGCCTGTAACTCAGGTCATTGCTTCTATCATAACTTGTAGCCTGATCAGACAACCATTTCCAAATTATCACTCTTCTCTGGCTAATTCTGTAATAGCTCAAATTCCAGTTATGGCATATGACTAGTTCTAACAGAATAAATAAATGAAGATTTTTCTAATTCATTGTAGTGTTTGCTCCAATAATCTTAAAGGCAAAGCTAATACATCAAAGGCAAATAAGTGGAAAATTCACAAGCAAAAAATGCAGAGGTGAAGATAAAAAGAGTAGCATTTCTTTGGAGTGGTTAGAGTACAGAGATTTGTGTCAGAGTAACTGATTAAGACTCTCAAACCACCAATCATCATACTGCCCAGTTTGGGAAATAAAACTATTTAAGATAACCCTTTAAATAGACTTAAGTCAGTCACTAAACTATAGCCTTGTTAATTATATGCATATCTATACTGTAAAATCACACTCGCATTGTATCAGCACAGTTTTAATGCTATTTTTTTTAGTTTTACACTGCTTATTCTTTCATTTATTTATATTTGAAGGTCCTTGTTTATTCTCTTATCATTTTCATCACAGTCACCTCTTTCTTCATCTTAAATTATTTCCTAATTCTTGCTATTTTAAATTTCTGGTTTAAATTTAAACACATAGGGTGCCTGCCTGGCTCAGGTGGTTAAGCATCTGCCTTAAGCTCAGGTCGTGATCCCAGGGTCCTGGGACTGAGTCCGCGCATCGGGCTCCCTGCTCTTCAGGGGGCCTGCTTCTCCCTCTCCTCCCTGCTCATGCTTTCTCTATCTTTCTCTCTCTCTCTCTCTCTCTCTTAGAAATAAATAAAATTTTGAAATATAAATAAATAAATTCAAACACATAATATTGAGATTCTTCTTTACCATTTCTTTTTTCCTCAGACCCTTTAGGTCTTCTGGTTTTCTCTCCTTCCAATAGTTCTTAATTCAATGTCAAAGCAGTGCTACACTAATCTCCTTTATTTTCCCTGTGGAGGTTAAGGCACAATTCTCTGTCAAGAACTATTTTAAATATAAGGCTTGATACATATTTTTATCTTCCTGTCTTTGACTATTTCATTCAGAAAGATCATTTCCTGAAGGTTTTTCTTTTTCTTATCATCAGATGATGTTCATTGGCAGTACTTAATTTATCTGTGTCCACAAAGATCACTTGATGTGGTCTTGCCTTTTTAAGGTAAATAATCCAAGAGTCAGATACACAGGTATATTCAGAGGATGCAAAAAATTTACCAAGAGTTTCTGGCATACCTACTCTTACCTGAGTTAGGAAAGATTGGTATAATAAAGTACTACAGAGAAGTCTGCATAGATAAATCTCAAGGTCGTAGCATAACATTACTTTTGCCAAGACAACAATAGTGAAGAAAAAAAGGTATGAACATCTCAAAGAAAAAAAGAAGAAAGGCAATAGTGAAAAGAAGCCTTTTATATTTCTATCAGTTAAGTCTCCATTTGTCTAGTAGGTGAACAGTGCAAGTGAAAAAAGGGAAGGACAGATTTTTTTTTTCCCCAAAGACTGTAACATCTTTGGGTTCTACAAACATGGAAATGAAACAGAAGCAACGGAATTAGTAAGATATAGACACAACATTCAAATGTCATATTTAGTCATCATATAGTCAGGTTTGCTTATTATGATACACATACATTTCATGCACCATATTACTGAGATGAATGATGATAACTTTCTTGCTCCCAGCTTTATACCCTTTTTCCCTTCCCTCCCTACTCCATTCTCCAGTTTGACGAAGGAACTCTTTGGAGCTTCCTGACAACTTGGAACTTGCTTGATTATGCTGGGCTATTACTCAAGACTCACCCAAACTCGACTTACTTTACCACACCAACCCCTTAATGACTGGGATTGACTGTTTCCTTAATCCATAAGAAGTAAGTGTTTGGGAGGTCACTGGTGGGGAAAAAGAATACAGTAATATAGAAAGGGAAATGCCCAGCTAAAAGTCTCCAGTATCTGTGGCAAAAGATCACTGGCAGATCACCACCTTCATACGTCTCACCTGGGTTGCCAGGGTAAAAGAAAGGCAGCATCTTTAGAGCAAGAATATGATATTTTAAAATATGTTTTATACTTCTATGAACAGAATTCTCAAATATAATATGTCATTTTATTGCTTTATTTTCAAACATGCTTTTAATGACCCACTGCAGATGGAAGTATGGGCCCTCCCACAACTACCAGCACTGTAACCACTGTAAGTCTAGAACTTCCTCTCCTATTACTCTAAGAGGATCATTTTAAACACTGACTGAGGTTTTATGAGAAAAGGGAATTTTCAACTTCAGGTTTCTTACATGAAATCTTCTGTTAATTAAACTTCTCAATATAATTTTCTGCTCAAGAGTGATGGCTAGTTAAGGTGTTCGTGTAAAACAGTCTAGGTTCTTGAGTAAAAGATTCTATTCAAAACTTTATTAGAGAGTTATTGCAACCATTTTAACATAAAGATACACAGCAAGCATGTTCATATTTCACTTTACATAATTGTAGCTACTACACATACATGTACATTTACATACATTCTATATATGTACATATATACAACCAAAATTTTTCCCAATATGTAGTCATTTATTATTACTACTTGATCAAAGAATTAAAAAGGATCAACTATCAGTTATCCCTAATTATTGTTTGCAAATTTGCACTACCTCATATTCTAAATGTTAAATGTTAATCTTTCCAGAAAAATTCACTGAAATCCTTTAAATCCCTGAAATACTTTCAATGCCCTATAAGGAGTGATTTAAGATATCTCTTTCAGAATTAAAAATGATAAATTGTAAGAAACAAAACCATCAGGTCAAAACTAAATAAAATGCCTTAATTACAGCTGGATATCTTTAATTACAAGCTAGAAAAATACTCTGATTTTTCTATGTGTTAGATGTATCTACAGTACTTAAATGTCAGTGGACTTATTTGGAATTATAGTGAAAATGACAGGCCTGGCTACCAGCTGCAGAGGAACTAAATGCTACTAAAAGCAGAATAAATGTGCATGCTGCTGAACACAGTATTTCCATATAAAAGTAAAAATAAAAGCCTAACACTGAAGAGTAATTCTTCAGTTACATTTATCTCCTGAGATCATATTTACTTGCCATGTTTACTTAGAGATGAATAAATATACCAGTACATATTCAATAAATATTGTTACTAAATGACTGATATATTGGTATTTTGTTGAAATTGGAAAATACGATCATGGTCAATAATGATAACCTCTATCTTTGTACTGGGGAGACCAGGTGGCCAAACAGAAATTTCATACTTACGATGAACATGCAATTCACTGAATGAAAAGAAAAATAACAAAAACAAAACATAGGAGAAAATCACAAAATACACTTGAAGGAGGTAGGTTTTTAAAAGGGATAAGAGTTTATTGAGATGAAATCCTGAAACCTTTGAATCTATGGGTAGTAGGTCTTAAAATGGGTAGTATTGTCTTAAAATCTATCTCTTACACCTCTATTCATAAATTATGATTGATACTCCATTGTGCAACATTTATTGCTGAAAGCCTCTGGAAAATAACTAAAGCAAGGTAACATTCCATGGTGAACACTCAACTTACAGGAATTTCACAAATTCTTGACAAGCCAAAGCATGAAACACCAGGAGTACTGCTACTCCTTTTTTCAGCCCACCTCTCTCCAATTCTCTTGTTTGTTCAGTAACACACAAAAAAATTATGAACATGTATAATGCCTAATTAGATGCCCAATCCAGGAAAAAAACGCCAACCCACTTCTCTTTCAGATAATTCATCCAATTTTTTGAGTACTTCCTCTCACTTGGTTTTGGCAAGGGGAGTCATTCTTAGTTTCCTCATCACATGTGAGCCTTTCCCAACAAAGATGATCACTCCATTCTCTCTCTCACCCTTGTCTTCAATATATACAGAGGGGAGATTGATAGGATAGGTAGGTTGAATCAGACATGGCTTAATAAATGCCATGTGTGAGGGCACCTGGGTGGCTCAGTGGGTTAAAGCCTCTGCTTTCGGCTCAGGTCATGATCTCAGGGTCCTGGGATCGAGGCCCGCATCGTGCTCTCTGCTCAGCAGGAAGCCTGCTTCCTCCTCTCTGTCTGCCTCTCTGCCTACTTGTGATCTCTCTCTCTCTCTCTGTGTCAAATAAATAAATAAACTCTTTTAAAAATAAATAAATAAATAAATGCCATATGTGAAATCATGGGAACTGGTTGGTCATTTTCTTGAAAATGTAAGGATATTCTTTCTCCTTTGGGCCTTAGCTACAATTTCAAAACAATAGGAAAATCTTCAATCAACGTATTATTTCAATAATAATTATTTTTAAGTTCTCCATCCAAATAACCCTTCAGTTTCTATGGGTAAACATTCCTCCAGTATTCTCCAAAATCACTGGTTTAAAACGTATTCCTATAATTAATATCAAAATTCCTATAGAGAAATTTTCAACATTCACAATTATTAGATTGCTCCTTGGCATATGGTTTTAAGTTGAATCACTCTCAATACAATTGTCAATGTTCAATGTAAATTTTTTACCTCTTAAAAAAGAAATTCAAACTAATATTTAAGAGCAATAAAAGGGCCAAATAAGAACACAGTAAAACAATGTAGTAGGTAAATGTAAGTGTAGGTGAAATTATGAGTTGCTACCATCTTGTCTTTTGTTTTTCATACATAATCTTTTTGCTTGCCTATCTCCTGATTTGAAAAAAAATACTCTATATTTCTATTATAAACAAAAACACAAAATTATACATGACCCTTGCATCTATGACCTTTGTAGATGATGGGAAAAAAGAAGGTGAAAATAGTATGAAGGAATACCAGAGAGAAGTAGTAAATGAAGGGCTCAAAATGTGTGAGGAAAAAGTGCCTGCTATTCTCTCTCGGTTTCATAAAGACCATGTCTGTCTATATTTATGTCCCATCTCTGGTCTTACTCTCTCTTCTCACATCCTTAACCATCTAAGTAGATGGCTAGAGACAGAATACAAGACCACCATTCCCAAAACACATCTAACTACCCAAGAATTGTGAATACATACATTTTTAGAACTTAGAACCCATAAGACCTATTTTATCTTAGCCAAAAAAATTCTAACCTTTGGATTAACTTTTCATTAAATTGTGCTTTTAGTTTATCAGAGTATCTTTCCCCCTTCAAACCCTTTCTATCTCTGTTTCTAGTAGAAGGAGCTTTAATTTTGAAATTCCTTTTTTAAGATATCAAGGATGAATTTTTCCAAAGAGTTACATGTGTATGTACCACCAGAGTATTGCCAGATGCTTTCAGGTGCATATAATTGAATATGTAACGATTGCTTTTACTGAAGTTATCTTTCTTATTTTGCATTGCCCATCTACCATTCAAGGCTCTTAGTTGTGTGCAACAAAAATGTACTTTGCTTCATTAATGTAGAAAAAGATTTTACCAAAGGAATTAGGGGAAAAAATCGGTGAATTATTAAGATTTTGAGAAAATTATTCTCAGAAAAAAAATCAAGGGAACACGGACAGGCTACTCAGACCAAACTATCAGCAAAGCCATGCCAGAAAACGAATATGGCAAGGATTCTGCTTCTGCTGCTGCAGCTCTTCAACCACCTGCCACAGCGTACAGCACGGCCACCTCCAACTTGGCCTTGAGCCGCGGTTCCATGCAGCTTTACCACTGCCACTCCTAGAAACTGGCTGTGGTTGCTGCCACCGCCTCCAAGAAAATAAATTCTCCTGTAAAGAACTAACTCCAGATTAGAAATCCAATTCAGGTGCCCCAATTACCACCCAATTATCACTTGATGGCTAAGAAAGCATTTCCAATGTCTGCAGTTTACAAGGTATATTCTGTCTCACGCTGGAAAGACAAAGGCTGCAAAATGCAAAAAATATTTATTCTTCACATGGTACTAAGATAAAATTTCTGTTAAAATCAATTTATTTTGATAAAACATTTTCATTTATAAAATATAAATAATTATTATGGTGGTATGCCAATATGGCAATATTTGTTAGGTGGTACTGAAATGCTTGGATTTTGAGTAAAACTGATATATTACTCTGGCCTTCAGTGCTTTCCAGTCTACTACTAAGTCTATCAGGAATACGGGAGGGTGATGGGGGTGCCTGGGTGGCTCAGTGGGTTAAAGCCTCTGCCTCTGGCTCAGGTCATGATCTCAGGGTCTTGGGATCGAGCCCCGCATTGGGCTCTCTGCTCAGTGGGGAGCCTGCTTCCTCCTCTGTCTCTGCCTACTTGTGATCTCTCTCTCTCTGTCAAATAAATAAATAAATAATCTTAAAAAAGAGAGAAAGAGAGAGAGAGAATACAGGGTTTTGGTTCTGTGCTTGTAGTGACCGCACTCTGGTTAACTCTTCTTTTAATTTTTCCTCTGCAGGTTAATCTGACCCAGTTAAGATGCTAATCTGAAGAATTCTGGGTTCTAAATTTTAACCTTAAAATGGCTCTTAATACCATACGTATGCTACTTACGTAATTAAGAGCCATTTTAGTCACTGGTAAAAGGCACGATAATGGCTGAGACAAAAAGGATTTCATAGCTTTAAAATATATGTAATGTTGAACATTCAATACTAAACTAATACTCAATTTTCATAATTACTCAGTGGGTGAGAGTAACCAGAGAAGTGTCAAATGCATAAAAATAAACAGAAAAAATCTATGTGGTTTGCCTTAATTTTCACTGTGGAATGGAAAAATCATTCATACTGAGTGTAATTTAAAGGATAGTGGAAGATAAAAACAAAGGTTTACATTTGTACATAAACACAAATAGTGTTCATTCATGTCACCAGTTAAGAAGATTTGAAAAACACACAAAAATGTCAAAGAGATTGAAATTGATTATCGGTTTCATTCCTGAAAGGCTCTTGGCTATGTGAGTACAACTAGGTTTTAATCTATCATATCCTAATACCCAACATCCCAAGTACCAGCTAGGAATAGAATCTTCCAGTAGACCCTAATCTAATTGGTTGCAAGAGTTGCTACCTCACCCTCATCTTCCCCAACTAGTGAATCCATTAGAGATATATCTCTTGACATATGTCTGGATATCCATTCTGCACCAAGTGTGCATATGACATGGAAGCCAGAGGAGGAGAGTATCTTTATCCTGCAGACAGCCTACCCTAAAAAGACAATAGTTATGATTTTATATTCATAGAATTTGTTTTCAATATTATTAATAAGATCAGTATAACTGCCTCTAATTATGTTAAATGGGAAAAAAGCAGAAACATAACTCATTTTTTTTTCTCTGAAAGCAGCAAACCCCTTCCAGAATGAGGAGGACAAGAGCAGAGTGTTCTTTTTAACACTGACTGGATTTGGTTCCCTAAACCCATCAGGCTTAGCAGTTCAGGTTATTGTTAATCCTAAAGTTGTCCCCTTAGAGGAAAAGTGCTGAAATATTTAATGCAAACTTGCTCTCACTTTTATGAGACCACCCCCAAAAGCCAACCACAGTTCCTTCGTGCATCTTCCAGAAAGCATTGTTGAGCAGTACAACTTTTGCCCTAGAAGACTCTGATACATTATACCAATTAAATTCATTTTAAGGCCAAGCTGCCCAGTGGGCCAGAGCTTCACTTCTTCTATTACTCATTTTAGATTGTGCCCAGCCAAAATGTCCAATACAGCTCCCCAGACATTACATAATGACAAAAATCAGCAATATAAACCTGACCAAATTTGTTCAATAAAATCCCCTCACTATTATCAAATGCCTAGGGTGGCATTGAAGTTCAATAAGAATTAGCCTTTTCCTTGCATAATAAGACCAAAATAAATAAATGTCTGTATTTCCAACGTACTTTCTTAATTCATATGAATCTAGGCCATGATTAGATACCTGAGTGGAACTGGGCGATGGATAATTTTTGGCTTAAAATTTTTAGAGTTAATTCAGAATCTTCAATATAGTCACTATTTAAAGAGGCCAAAAAAGTGACAATGCATATAGGATTATTATAATTCACAAAATTATAAATATGCAAGAAAATTCCCAGGCTCTCCAACAATTACCCTAGGAAAAAGCTTCCCTATCTTAATAGACTCACATTGCTTACTATTGTCAAAAAAAAAATGAAGAAAAAAAAAAAGAGAGAGAGAGAGGGAGAGAGATTCAGAAGTTTCTAAGAGATGGAAGGGAGTAGTGAAAATCTGAAGGAAAAATATATATTTTCTTGCATTCAGTCTCGCTAGGACTTTAGTTTATTACAATCATCAAAAATCAATGAACCTAAACACAATTGTGAGAAACTCCCCACCAAGAGCTGATCATGATACTATGATTAACATAGTTGCAGAAAAATCTGCCTTTGCTTCCTGCTTTATTTCATAGAGAGTAACATCCAATAAATCTGCCTTCTTACAAAGTGCTAGAAAAGTGCAGTGATAAACCCCTTCATCAACTGCTTAAGGGTCAAATCCTCCCCATGCCATAGACAAAGTCTTTTTATTCGTCTTCCCCCTTGGATCCATTTTTTGGACATTCCCATGCTTCATGAAATGTGGCCTTCATTTGAGGTCACTTCCTTTTTCTCTAATGAGCAGGGGTTTTTTGTTTTTGTTTTTGTTTGTTTGTTTTGTACTTTGGACATTAGCTTTTGCTACCTTCTGCCTCTTGTTTCTAAATATTTTAAAACTAAGAACTTTTTTGGTATGGTTTTTCCCATCATGTTCCCATTTCCTTCTGGTGTTCAAATACCTACCATAGAATCCTAGACTGAAACTTCTCTTAGGATTTCTGAAGAAGGGGGATTCTGGTCACAATAAACATCGCTGCTGCATGCTTCTCCCCAGTACCTTGCCAAAAAACAAGTTTCCCTAAGATCTTCAATTTTCCCATTTTCAATTTTCCCATGAGTAACTTTTGCCAACTTGGATGACAGCAGAAATATTTTGCTACCCAAAATGCATTGTCCATCAGTGATCCATTTTTCTACTGTTCTACCCACATGGCTTTCTAGAAATCTCAGCTGAGTTTCTTAATTCACTGCCTTTTATTTTCCACTCGTGTAGGGCTGTTACTGCTTACTGCTTGTTTGATTTCATTTTCCTTTTTATTTATAATCCATAGTTTTTTCCTAGCATGCTTTCCTAGAAGTCAAAGAGCTTAGAATTTACAAATTTTTTCATTTTTCAAAACTATTAAACAGCCCTGCTTTGTATGGCCCCAATGAGGAAATACATCAGATCCACACATCATAGAGTAAATCTGGACTTACTCTATATCCAGTATTTAATGCATTAACATCGTCTCTGGGTCCTCTGTTGTGCCTCATCATGCCAGGGAGTCCCCTCAGCATTCAACTCCACATGGTTTCTAGTCAAGGATTCTTCATACCAGCATCATCTCCTGAAATAACTGTGTTACCTTGAAACTCAGGTAATAATGCTCTCAAATTTTCCCTCAATTCAGTCTACATTTTTTATCTATACTTCACAAAGTTCTCAAAAATTGAAGGGGTGAATTTCCCAACTGCTCATGTTGCCTATCTGTAGCTTTAAATATTGTGCCATTATAATTTTCTCCTTTCTGATTTCTTTCTGGGTCCTTTAAATTCAAAACCATGAACAAAACCTACATATTCCAAACCCAGCATATGCTGGCTATATATAAGGAGGTAATCAACGACTATAGGACATACAGCCTCTACCCCCATCCTTTAAAACAAACAACAAAAAATATTCATATTCTCTTAGTCCCAGAGTTTGAAATAATATAAAGAACATAATTTGAGTAAGATACCATGAATGCTTACCACCAGAAATCTATAACTAAATGTATCATATGCTATCAATCTCTAGCTCCTGTACAAGTCAACTGGCTTCTGCAATTTAACTTCTGGCCTGCAACCCAACTGGAAACCATAACACAAAATAGAGAATGATTAGGGATTAAAAGATAAGTCTTTGCAGACTATTTAACTTTGTCCCACTCCTAAGGAGGCCAATGACAACAGCTATGACTCAGCTGTTAAGCACCAAGGCCTAAAAACATCAAACCAGTTAAAAAAATACTCACATGGTGATATAGAACAGCCCTGGTAAAAGTGTCTTTACCCTGCCCAAGAAAGGCTTGCATCTCTTACCCATGTCTCTTTCACTAATGGCTACACTTTGATCTATATACATCAATCTGTTCGCGCCAGTTACTAAATGTAAGTCCCACTCTATTTTTGTTTTCCAGACAAAGCATAATTTGTGGTGGATAATTAATCATACTCTTTCAACCACTAGTATTGCTGGTACTAATGGAGGAAAATATGCACGTGCACACACACACACAAAGAATCATAAAAGGGAAATCAACATATTAGCTTTAGTATTATATAAACTGAATAGATAAAAAGGAATTAAATCTGTGATTACAATTGGTTTTTTTACTATTGTCTCCATTCTCTGTGGAAGGGTGTTTCAATACATCACCTGAACAAAACAATTATCTTGCCAGAGAGCATAATCTAAAGAACATTCTAAAGAACACAATGGCCCAAGCTCACCAAGCTCCAGTAATCAGGAACATAGACAGAGAGACCTCAAGCCCAACTAAATGACTTTACTGTGTAGACTCAGAGAAGGGAGAGCAATTACCTCCATCTTGTGTTCAGCCTGGACAGAGAAAATGGAGCTTAGTGCAGGCAGGCAGTAACCTTTTATCCCTCTGCACCAATTAGAAAAAGTCTTTCTCTCTGAAAAGAAGAGGAATGGGTGGATGTGTGGGGTCAGAAGTGTTAATTTAATGACAACATGGGAACAGTTTTGTGTGGCTGTGTATTTGCTTTCTTCTAAGTGTGAAGACCAGACAGGAAAGACTGACCTTTAACTTCCTTTGCTATTTCTTATATGCTGCTTAAAAGAAAACTCAGGAGAGTAGCATCATCCAAAATGATAGAGTAGGGAACTCCAGGGCTTTGTCCCTCCACAAAGCAACTAATGAGCTGGCCTAACAGCAAAAGTCAGCTTTCACAGAATTATAGAATCAGCCAAAAACTTACACCAACCAAAGACTAGGTGAAAAAAGAAATTGATGCTTTGTGGATAGAGAGTGTTGTGGCATTTCAAATAGCCCACCTGCCATCCATCAATCCCCACTTTGCAATGGCCAGCAGATGGCAGCCCACACTCCTGGTCCATGCTGGTACCAGAGCTAACAACCATACCTTATTTTCGAGGCAACTTTGTTGTTCCTTTTGACCTGTTTATTGGCCACCCAGGAATTTGTGTCAGGTCTTGCTTTTATTGAGTCCATCCTGGAGAATTTTCAGGGCTGGGGTGGCTTTCTGGGTATCATATGCAAAAACCATCGAAGGCACGA
Organism: Ailurus styani; assembly: GCA_002007465.1. Lineage (NCBI taxonomy): Eukaryota > Metazoa > Chordata > Mammalia > Carnivora > Ailuridae > Ailurus > Ailurus styani. The sequence goes on from LNAC01000626.1 coordinate 358,643, forward strand.
TTATTAGCATCACCAGACTGAGACAGAGAGCAACACTCCAGATGAGAATGTAAAGAGAAATCTGAACTAAGTTCAGAAAAGGGATGTAACTGACCAAAATCATAGCCTTTTGGGGGCATGTTTTATGATTAGGATATACAAGTTAGTGTGCTCCATTTAGTTGTAATTTCAAATGCAGTAGGTCCCCAATGGTTGTGTGAGTGATGAATGAATGGATCTCTACAAGAATGTCTGGGTAAATGAACGGAATGAAAATGGTCTACATTCACTACTTCTTATAACTTGATTCTTATTTATCCTTTGTCTGTATTTCTGTGTTTAATACATATTTCCATACTAAACTGTAAGACCCTCTTCTATTACTTTTACAGTAGCCTATGTTATATATATGTATACATAGATAGCATTTTTTAAAATGCTGTCTACTTAAGTTGTGACTGCATACTGCTTTCTGTTTTTCTAATGGGGTAAAGTCATGAAAATGTGCAGTTGAATACAGAGTACTACTAAGAAATAGGCTAGCAATGTCATATGACCAGATTAAGTCTTCATAATGACCTGTGATGTATGTATTAGACATGTACTACAGATGTGGAAGCTAAAATTCGGAAAGTTTAAGAAAAAGAAACAAGTAGGATCACACAAAACATGGCTTCATCTAAATTTAAAAGTAGTTCTTTTGGAATCTGAAACCAGGTCTGTCTTGCCTTAAAGCTAGGATATTTTTAGACACTATCTCCATTCAGAATACAGTAACGGAGAGAATTATGAACAAATCTAATATTGGCATTAATACTTGAAGTTTAAATCAAAGGCTTTTGATTGTATTAGGTTTTCATGCCAGTTTTACTAATGTGCAAGATTCAAAGATCAAGTAAAAATTAAAAAACAAAACAAAACAAAAAAAACTTGATGGTGTGCCAGGGTGGTTCAGGTGGTTGAACATTTGCCTTTTGATTTTGTGAGTTCAAGCCCCATGTTGGGCTCCACACTGGATGTGGAGTTTGCTTAGATCCTCTCTCCCCCTCTGTCTCCCTTCTCTCTCTCTTTAACAAATAAAAACCAGGGGCTCCTAGGTGGCTCAGTCATTAAGCATCTACCTTGGGCTCAGGTCATGACCTCGGTATCCTGGGATGGAGCCCAGCATTGGGCTCCTGCTCAGCAGGAAGCCTGCTTCTCCCTCTCCTACTCCCCCTGCTTGTGTTCCCTAGCTCCTTGTCTCTTTCTGTCAAATAAATAAATATAATCTTCAAATAAAAAATAAAAAACAGGGTGCCTGGGTGGCTCAGTGGGTTAAAGCCTCTGCTTTCAGCTCAGGTCATGATCTCAGGGTCCTGGGATCGAGGCCCGCATCGGGCTCCCTGCTCGGCGGGGAGCCTGCTTCCCCCTCTCTCTCTCTGCCTGCCTCTCTGCCTCCTTGTGATCTCTCTCCCTCTGTGAAATAAATAAATAAAATCTTAAAAAAATAAAAATAAATAAATAAAATAAAAAACAAGAAGAAGAAAAAAGGAAAAAACCTTGGAATAACTAATACATATAGGAAGTTTAAATTTCTTGCACAACAAAGTAGATACTTAAATGTGACTAATAAGAGCTAATTAAATAGCATTTATCTAGGTGCTATGCTCTTTAATTTTTATTTATTTATTTGACAGAGAGAGAGATCACAAGTAGGCAGATAGCCAGGCAGAGAGACAGGGGGAAGCAGGCTCTCCGCTGAAGAGCCAGCCCGACTCGGGGCTTGATTCCAAGACCCTGAGATCATGACCTGAGCCGAAGGCAGAGGCTTAACCCACTGAGCCACCCAGGCACCCCTAGGTGCTATGCTCTTCCACATACTTCACTTATTTTAGATTAAAACTCTTGACTATAGATATCCAAACTCTTAAACAGTAAAACCAAATTCCAGAGAGTATAAACTGAGAGGACAAGATGATATTCAAACTCGGAACTAACATTTCCAACCTAGAGATTTTCTTTTTCCTTTCAATTGCAGATCCTGAATCTGCTCCAACTTTTAAGTAACATTTTTTTAATATGCATTAATGACAGTAAATTCAGTGTTGCTCCTAAATATAAAGATAAATTAGTCAAAAAAGGAAGTACTAAGATTATATCCTAAGATCTTAAAACAGATTAAATTCTATTTTAGGGATGCCTGAGTGGCTCAGTTGGTTAATCACCTGCCTTCAGCTCAGGTCATGATCCCAGGGTTCTGGGATTGAGTCCAGCATTGGGCTCCTTGCTCAGTGAGGAGCCTGCTTCTGCTTGCTGCTCCCAACCCCTCACTTGTGCACATACTCTGACAAAATCTTTTTTAAAAAATCCTATTTTCAAATGAAACCAGAGTATTTCTCACTTGGATTATGTCATTACCTGCTTAATAGTGCAGATTATGTTTTACTAATATGCCAACATATTTTACTCATCATTATTTACTCCTAGATAGTGAGTGTGTGCTTCTACCCAAGGTATGTGACATAACCAAGGAGAAAGGACAGGTTAATTACATACATCATGAATGAGTTAGGTCCTACACATATTATATCTGATTTTATCCTCATTATAACCCTATGAGGTAGATATTTTAAATTATATTTAACTGAAAAATACTGATAACTGAGAAATAGAGAAGTTCTAAATCTATTAGTATACATCCCACTTTTTCTAAGTGTTTAAAATCACATCGACACAATATACTGTAAAGCGTCCCGGTTTCCCTTCCTATCACCAATCTCTGCCTAACCTACACTCCCTGACACCCTAAGGCCTACAGGGATTTGGGAGCTGTGCAGCCTAAGGAGGACTGTAGACATTGCTTGTCAAGAGTTAGCAAGATGAAGATAAGAACTTGCTGGTACCAACTCTCATGCACTGGAAAAAAACTGTAACAAATGTTTCCACTTGCTTCTGTGCCCATTTTTACAAGCAATATTTGTGTACACACCCAAAATATTTTATGCCCACTTTTATAAATAATGCTTGTAAAAATAAAAAATCATTTAAAATAGTGAGGAAAGACTGGAAAGTATAACATTGTCAGAAGTTTATCTACAAAATTTTTGTGAATAATATCCTCTCTAAGAGAACTTGAAGTTGTTCTTATCTCTGTTACTAGACAGCTTCATGAGGATTATAAAATCTGTCAAGTCACTGCTACTTGGGTTGCTGTTTGCCCTCATTATGTTACTCTTAAGTCTCTATAGAGATTTGACCAGAAAAGGGTACTGTATAGTGATTTTATCAATCTTATAAATTATCACATTGAAATAAATCTACATGTTCACACATCTGACACTCCCACTATCTGATAGATTTTAAGTTCCTTCAAAGCAGGAGACATTTCTTATTTTCTTTGTTTCATAGCACTTAACCCAGTTCTTGTTACAAAGAACTTATTCAAGAGTTTATTGACCTAAACTACACGAATTCTTTAGTGAGAAAATAACTTTGTCTTAGAAATAATGAACCAATTTTCTTTTAAACTACTTTGGTGCTTTAATATTCCCTCAGGAAGCTGATGTTCAGATGAGGAATAATTCTGAATCCACAGAGGATGAACACTGACACACACCCTGTAATGGAGGTCAACCTTTTGACTTACCCCAAATAGAACACAATTTCTTTCTTGCCAAGGGGATCTATTCCACTTATCATTAGATCCGTGGGAAATCCAGAAGGTGGTATAAATTTCACAAAAGTATTGAGTTTAAATTTAAACATACATGGGAAGAACAGTGCCTTATTTGAGATACATACTTATATTCACTAAGATAATTTTTTATTGGGATAGTATGATACAAAGAGTCTCTCTGGACATAGAATCTCTATCTATGCTTTAAAATATCGTAAGTATTTTCTTCCAACAAAGGAATTATCTTATAGATATACTGCCCTGCTAGAATAGATCTATTAATATTTTAAAGTAACTGAATCAAGATTGGGCAAGTAGTTAGGATTTAAAAAATTGATAATGATATATTGGATACAAGTATCCACAACCATCTCAATTCTAAGATAAGTGTAAAAAAATGCTGGATTCAAGCAGAGTCACACGTCATAATTGGTAGTTTCTTATATATTATAATCCATGAATGGAATGTCCATTTTGATGGGAGTAGGCAGGAATTCCTTCTGAGGAAGATGGATTCTGCATTTAAATATTTTTATTATATCTTTGAACAAACAGCTATTGGAGGATGATGTTTCTCAATCATTCTTGCTGAGAACTAAAAAAAAAATTCTATGCATGGTTTCTAAAAATGTTTCACGAATAAATAATAAAATATCTTCCACATACAGAAAACATACAAAACTAAGAAAATTTGGAAGGGAATTTTTACTTGGTCTTTTCAAAGGCTTCTTCTTTAACACTTATTCTGTTCACCTTGGACCAGATAATTGGACAAATTTATAATAAATATACATTGAGTAAATGAATCCTTATCAAACACTATGGGTGAAACTCTGTCCTAGAATCTCCGAGTACAGACATGAACAAAACCAAGACCTACTATCATGGAATTTAATTGCAGTGCAGGGGAGGGGAGATAATTTAAAAAGGAGATTAATAGTTCATTTAATTTACACTTGTGATAAATTCTGTAAAAAAATAATGGCCAGTAAAAGAGTGAAGAGTAACAAGGTTTTACACACAATGATTAGAGAAGGCCTACTTTAAGGGGGTAAAACATGTGAAAAGAGACCTAAAATATATAAAACTATCAGTGGCTAGAGACCTCTGAGAACAATTATGAGAGCAGAAACTGCAGTAGCAATGACATAGCAGAGGGCCAAGGTGGAAAGTAAGCACAAAGAAAATATTAGAACATGAAATGGGTAAAGTAGTCAGGTTTCAGATCACAGATATTCTCCCAGGTTATGGTAAGGGTTTATAGTTTAAACAGGAAAATTAAGCAATTGATTTCATTTGAAAATATCTCTCTAGATGTAGTGTGGGTTAAAGGCAGAACAGGTATAAGAGAAGAGGCTGGGAAATTAATGAGGATATTATAGAATTAGAGGAAACTGATGATAATTTGAAGTGAGTTTATAGCAGTCATATTTGATAAATATTTTATATGGAGAGAGAGCATGACTTACAGCTGAACTGGATGTAAGGGAAGGAATAAAGAAAAGGACTGAAGATGACTCTGTGAGACCTCAAAGCACCGGGGTTTAAAAGGCAGTTAAAGATAGGAATTTGAAGCTCAGTTGAGAAGAACGCCTAATCTCAAATTTAGTGGTGTATCTGTGATATTTCAAGTTCCACACCTTGATGAAATCATATGGTAAATGATGTAAATAGATAAAACAAAAGAGCAAAGGGATCTTCCCAAGAACATCCAAATGTTTTAGAAGACAGTTCAGAAAGAGATTGAGAGGGAGTAGCTAGGAGGTAAGATGAAAATACGAAAACATGAAGAGTAAGATGAAAATATTAAAAGCCCAAAGAGTTCAGATGCAGATACTACTAAAAGAACAATGTGTGACAAAATAATAATAATAATAATAATAATATACAAAATAAGATTTGACTTTTGTAGTTATCAAAGGGAGGGCCTGAATAACCTCGGTCAAAATAATTTCAGTGGTCAAAATAAAGCTTATTGGAATGAGTTACAGAAAGAATTGTGAAGTGTTGGAAGTAGACACACTCATTATAGACACTCCTTTGAGGGAACTATCTTGTAAAGGTTGGCATAGAATTGAGCCGTAGCTAGGAGAGAACTTGAAGACAGGATAATTTTCGGTTTTATGGTGGGAGATGTAATACATTTTCATTACAACAGTAATTAACCAAAGGAGAGAAAATATTTGTAATATAGATTTTAAAAAGATGATTGCAGAGGCAAAGGATGAACAAAAGAGGGCTAGAATCTAGTGTACAGATGAGAGAGTTGAACTGAAACAGGCACAGAAACTAGTATTTCACTGTAAAAAGAATTTCAACATCTATTTACAACATCTTGAGATAGGCAATAATAGTGAGATGTTTACAAATCAAGATTTCAGATGTGGTATTATCAGCGGTAAGGACTGGATTTAAACAAAGTGGGTTATTGAATGAGAGGGATAAGATAACTTTGGAGGTGAGATGGACAAGGACAACGGATAAGGATATGGCCAATGTATGTCAACATGAAAGCCTCCAGCAATACCAGGAATAGTAGTAGAGAAAGAGATGCTATATAAAGGGTTAAGACAGTCAAAAAAAAAAAAAAAAAGAGGG